>CM053026.1:596289313-596368906 GCA_028564925.1 Lithobates sylvaticus
CCCGATCCGGCCAGGCCGGGGGAAACCGTGCTTGTGCCATACAGCAGCCGCCATATTCGGCATTGGTAAAGGGGGGGCCCACGGGATGCCCGTAACTAAGGGGACGAGTGTTCTCTGACAATCAAACCATGCTGTGAGGGGTGCGACCCCCGGTTGTAGGACAATAAGATGGTGGACAAGGGGGAAACAAAAGGATATAAAAAATAGTGTCCATGTCCCGGGTGTCATAACGGGTGAGTACTTGCCATAGTTCTTAGGAGTATAGGGCTGATTCTGCTTAAACATAGTGCCCGAGCACATGCAGCTGCCATTAGATAAGTCCTGCTAGATCCAGGGGTGACACAATCAGGGGGAGATGAAGAAAACAGTGGAAAGGGGGGAGGAGGTCTCTGGGGGAACTGCGGTCGACCTGGTGGGGTTGCATAGGTAAGCATAGGGGCAATGTCAGCCCCGGGGGACCCAGGGGATGCGGGTTGCGTTGCAATGCACATAGTACCTGTTCCAAGGACGAAATGATCCCGGGTCCCCAGGGCGGTTACTTGCAACGGGTCTCCCTCGGCTTGTCAAATCTTCGGCCGGTACTTAGCGCCCCTGACGTGGAGCGTTGTCCGGCGCTGCCTTCGACTCTAACCACGCCAGCACAGCTTCCGGAGTGTCGAAAAAATGTGCTCTGTCTTCTCCAGCCACCCGAAGCTGAGCCAGGAAAAGCATAGCATAGGAGTAGTGACGGATCCGCAGTTGGCGCTTGGCTTCATTGAAGTGTGCTCGCTTTTTCTGCACCTTGGCTGAAAAATCTGGAAACACTCTGATTTTACCATTCTGGAACAGTATGTTGCCTTTTTGTCTTGTGAGGCGGAGGACCACATCGCGGTCACGGAAGTTAAGTAGCTTTGCTATGAAGGTCTGTGGAGGTGCGCCCTGTGGAGGAGGTTTAGCCGCCAATATGACGTGGAAAATTCGGCCCGACCAAACGTCGTAATCAACAAGTTTTCCAGAAAAGTGGGGGGGTCAGGGCCCTCCGTGCCCTCCGGTAGGCCCACAAACCACAGATTGCATCTGCGGAGGTGATTTTCCATGTCATCTTGTTTCACCAAGACCATGCTGAGTTGGTGTTGTAGCCTTTCAGTGGTCGTTTGTAATAACGGCAGCTCATCCTCCACCCTGCTTATACGATGTTCCGTCTCCGCGACTTAGCTTCTGTAGATCCTTCCGGATCAAGAAGACATCCACTTTGATCTCCTCTATTTTGCATGTCAGGGTGCTCTTACAATTGGAGATAGCTTCCAGTACTCTTGCAGTGTCCTCTGCCGCCGAATCTCCAGCAGAGGAGGGTTCGGTGCCATTTTCTCCCGAGGCCTCCTTCTCCGCGTGGCGGTATTTGGCCAGTTTGGCAGCCGTGTCCTGACCCCTGGGTGATCAGGTGGTCTTATGCTCTTGGCAGGTAAACATTTTTGGTGTAGTTAGCCTCAGGATTTGTAATTTCGGATCTCGGGCAAGCGGAGCTCCCGTTCAGCACTCCATGCCGCCCAGACCACGCCCCCATTCTAAATAAATTTAACAACAGAGCTGCTAATATATGTTATTGGGAAATGCAGTAATTGTGGCATGAGTAATAGTCAGCATGCATCCATTGCAACAATACATGCTCCTTCTTGGAGATCAAAACTTTGGATAGAGTGCAATTGAAAGCTTTCCCATTCCATATTCAACTCATCATGTAAAAAAAAAAAAAAGGCGCGGAATGCCGTTGTTCTCTGATCTCTTTCATGTTGTTCAGATAGATTTCGACCTCTCAAAGGTTGCCCAACCCGCTATAGAGTACCGTATTTAAATCTGAACACCAGGGTCTAGCTACCTATGCAATTGCAGATCCTTCTGCCTAGGTTCTGTTAAACCACCGACACAGTTTAAATTATAGTGCCTTACTTTTCTTGCAATCCAAGATTTTCAGTCCCAGTAATATCATAATATCCCTTGGAAAAGTGTGCTCTTTCCTGACAGTGGGATGACAACTTTTTATCTTGCTGCAGTAACATCTGTACAGGTAAAGAGGACTACATTTTACATTATGCAAAGGAAAATGCAGAAAGGGACAAGCAGCTCCTGATTCCACCCACTACAGCGAGCGGGAACGTAATTACGTCCCTGCTCGCTGTAAAGATTGGAGCAGATACAAGACCGGTGACAAGGGAGATACACAGCATAGTGGCCACTGGTCTTACAACACAGATGTCAAAATATTATACAAATAATGCATATTGGATTTCTCAGAAATGACACATTGGGGAAAGAAATAACAAGCATATTACAATAATGTATAAAAGCACCAGTGCTGACAGTATGCAGAAAAAAGGGGGAAGATTGGGACTTTAAATGAGGTGTGTGCGGTGGAGCCGTACAAATCTGCGTACGTATAAACATCTGTATGTTTTTTATTGATAAACCAAATATGGCATAAGTAGAACAATGTAAAATGCATAAAAGCATATAGAATATCAATATACCGTACATAGTATGAATTTGTAACCAACATGACACATACACAGTAAAAATTGTACATCCTGATCCCCCAAGGAAATAAACATTGTCATTTGATCAGGTATAATAAAAATTAAGTAAAACCATCTAGAATAGTTGATGATAAATAGATGCATCAAAATGGGCTTGACGCGTTTCATGGACTCCAATTCACTCATCAGGAGAAAGTGCATCAATGTTCTAAAGGGAGATAAAAGTCACCAAAGTGATCTAATATCTGAATCCATGTGTCAACCAAGCTGAAATACTAGCGCATGCGTGAAGGAACTCCTGGCCGAACGTCACACGCACAGCGCAAGGGGCGTGGTGCCGATGCAAGGGGGGAAGCGCCCGCCCAATTCCCTGCATCCATCATAGGTGGTGAAGAGGTGAGAGGGAGGGCACCCAGCATGCATTACAGCTCCCGTACAAACACCAGCCACCCATCAGCCGCAGAACACACGGAATCAACACAGCTCATAGGAATAGAGACAGTACTGGCAACACCATGTCCATCAAAACATGTGTTCTTTCGGGCATATAATAGCCTGACCAATGAGGTCAGTCATGGGGAAATTATGGCTCATAAACCAACAAGACACCTCCATCCCGGTTTTGATATGAAAAAAGGTCAGAAAAAAATGGGACTTTAAATGAAATGCAAGGGAAGGTTTGCGCCTTCATCCCTATCTGTAAGCAGAAAAAAGGGGGAAGATTGGGACTTTAAACTAGGTGTGTGCGTACAAATCCTTCTTGCTTCTGTGCTCCTGGTTTCCACTTTGGCCCTTTCCTCAGTACCAGACATATCTTTCTGGCTGACCCCCGGCATGTGGTATCGCATGGTCTCAATATCAGGTCTTATGTGAGTATTCTCAGTTATGACTAGCCATTTTGTCAATTAATTCTATCCTCACGTTCGGTAGTTATATTAGATCACTTTGGTGACTTTTATCTCCCTTTAGAACATTGATGCACTTGCGCCTGATGAGTGGATTGGAGTCCACGAAATGCGTCAAGCCCATTTTGATGCATCTACTTGTTATTAACTATTCCAAATGGTTTTAATACATTTTTATTACACCTGATCAAATGACAATGTTTATTTACTTGGGGATCAGGAAGTACAATTTTTACTGTGTATGTGTCATGTTGGTTACAAATTAATACTATGTATATTGATATTCTATATTTTTTTATGCATGTTATATTATTCTACTTATGCCATATTTGGTTTATCAATAAAAAACATACAGATGTTTATACGTATGCAGATTTGTACGGCTCCACCGCACACACCCCATTTAAAGTCCCGATCTTCCCCCTTTTTTTTGCATACAGATAGGGATGGAGGCGAAAACCTTCCCTTGCATTTCATTTAAAGTCCCAATTTTTTTCGCCCCTTTTTTCAGTACTGACAGTAGATACATTTTCTGCTTGGAGTCCAGGTTTAATAACAGTATCAAGCATAAATTATCTTCAGTGGCCACCAGCAACAACTCATCAGAATTGATGGTGGTGCAGCTATTTCTTGAAGAATGCAACATTTAAACAATTTCTTTACAAATACTGAGAACCTTTTGTTAACTTTCATTACAGCTGCGTATGCATGTGTTAAATTGTAACTTGCCAATTCTATCCAGGAAACACTTCAACTGTGCTAAAGAACCAGGCCCAAGTTTGGACGCTATGTAAAATCTACATAAAAATAGGATGCAATGATTTGTAAATCTCATAAACCCATATTTAATTCACAAAAGAAAATAGAAAACATACCAAACTGAGAAAATGTACAATTTTTGGAAAAAAAATTGTCGCTTCTTGAAAAAAAAAATACAACAAAGAATACCCGGGACTGTTGAGCAGTTAGAATCCTTTATCAGACAAGAACAGAACAACATTCCTCTCCAAAATTCCAGCAACTGGTCTCCTCAGTACCGAGACGCTTACAGAGTGTTGTTAAAAGAAGAGGGGATGTGACACCATGGTACACATGGCCCTGTCCTAACTTTTTTAGATGTACTGCTGCCATCAATTTTGAAATAACCTTATTTTTTTTTTTAAATGGTACATTTTCTCATTTTAAACAATACATTTTCTATTGTGAATAAAATAAGAGTTTATGAGATTTGCAAATTTTTGTATTCTGTTTTCATGTAGATTTTAACCAGTGTGCCAACTTTCTTTTGGAATTAGGGTTGTATGTTGTGTCAGCACTATTTCATACTCATACTGATTTGTATATGGACAAAGTTGCAATGATAGAGGGGCTTGAAAGATTTTTGCCAGACTCAGATTAAGGGCTGGTCAGAGGATGAGTATACCTGCAACAATAAAGAGCCGGTTCACCATGAAAATTAGATCCACTCGGCAGCTAGATTGTGTTTCCAGAAATAAAAACAAAATAGAAGGAGATAGGTTAAATAGTCCTGTTTAACTGCACTAGAGGTGCATGTAATTTACTTAACATGTTTACTGGCATTTTTCCTCTGACCTAATTTATTAATGTGACATAAAACAGATCTTGCCAAGAGGAAAAACACTGTGAGAAACAGTAAAAGAAAATGGTTAATAATGAAAAGATATACTGTACGTATTTGCAGAACCAAGAGGGTGAAGAGTTTGCTGCAGAATATCAGTGAATAAACATTGTTGAGATGAAATAGAATGTACAAGAGACTGACATATTTGTTAAAGTTGTTACATAGAACAGTGGTCATCAGCCCTGTCCTCAGGGCCCACTAACAGGCCAGGTTTTATGTATTACCTTGGGGAGATGCAGACTGGAATACTGCAATCACTGAGCAGCAAATGATATCACCTGTGATGTATTTCAGTTATCTTGCAAACCTGGCCTGTTAGTGGCCCTGAGGACAGGGTTGATGACCACTGACATAGAACATTGATAATGAAAATGGACTTTGCAATTTACCATATCTTCTTCTGTAATCTGGGTTCGAGTCTAGTAGTATTTAATACTGAATATGCAGCCCACTGCTATATTCATGGGCGTCCGCAGGTAAGGGCAAGGGGGGTCAGGTGCCCCCCGGAATCAGGGATCGGATCTTAAATTCAGTACAGTTGCGTCGATATCGGTGGGGGGGGGGGGCAGCCCGCACCCGGGTGCCACCTGCCAGTGGGGTGACACAGTGGCGTAGCGCAGGTTGTCAGCACCCGAGGGCAAGGCAAGTAATTTGCACCCCCTAACCTGCAGACTTTTAGCACTCCCCGAGTCCCTTCCAACAATACAATAGTACTGACCTACCTGATTCCTATACTTATCATTACACACTACACTGACCACTATACTATACTGTCCACTACACTGATCACTATTCTGTCTACTACACTACACTGACCACTATACTATACACTACACTATACTGACCACTATACTGTCTACTACACTACACTGACCACTATACTACACTGACCACTATACTATACTGTCTACTACACGACACTGACCACTACGCTACTCTGTCCACTACACTGTCCACTATACTGTCCACTACACTATACTGTCCACTTCATTATCCACTACAATATACTGTCCACTACACTATACTGTCCACGACACTATACTGACCACTACACTATACTGTCCACTACACTATACTGACCACTATACTGTCTACTACACTATACTGACCACTACACTATACTGTCCACTACACTGACCACTATACTACACTGACCACTATACTACACTGACCACTATACTATACTCTTTACTACACTACACTGACCACTACGCTACACTGTCCACTACACTGTCCACTACACTATACTGTCCACTATACTGTCCTCTACACTATAATATACTGTCCACTATACTGACCACTACACTATACTGTCCACTACACTGACCACTATACTGTCTACTACACTACACTGTCTACTACACTATACTGACCACTACACTATACTGTCCACTAAACTGACCACTATACTGTCCACTACACTATACTGTTCACTACACTGACCACTATACTGTCCACTACACTGACCACCATACTACACAGCCTACACTATACTGTCCTGCCTACAGTCTCTCTCTCCCCCCCCCCCCCCCCGGCCAGTAACAAGACTCTCATGAGGAGTCTCAATAATCTTCTTGTCCTGGCCTGCATCGGTCCAGAGGAGGAGAAGACAGCGGCGGCTCACATTGTTGCTTCTCTCCCTCGTGCTCAAGCTGCCATGTTCAGTGTCCGGCCGGCGCACTGTGATAGGGCGTATGGGGGTCATGTGCGGAGGCGGGACTTTAGGAGCGATCGCGGACTGGCCAGCCGTATACCTTACATGACCCCCATACACCCAATCACAGGGCGCCGGACACTTAACATGGCGGCCGGAGCGCGGGGGACACAGGAACTTGAAATTAGGAGGAGGCAACCAGTAGTGACACATACTGGCGCCCCCTAAATGTTGCGCCCGGGGCCACGCCCCCCCGCACCCTCCACGCTATGCCACTGGGGTGACACCATCAAGGTGCTGTCAAGCCCCCCATCAGTGTAGTGTGACTTTGGGCTCTTTTCCCTGCTCAGTCCAGCAGAGAACTTGGCAGCACTGTGACAGGAGAAAGGCGAGCTGCGGGCTATCAGTGGTTTCTCCCGCTATCCCCCCCTTTCTCCTGTCAGGGAGAAGAGACGTGGCTCTCACCAGGTTCCCCGCCCAGCTTCCTGCCCGCTCCGTTCCTTCCCTATTGGCCATAGAGCATCATGGGACATGTAGTCCCAAGGCTACAGCTCGATCAAGAGAGAGATTGAGAGACTGCAGCCTGGAAGAAAGCTGAGGGAGAGAGCACTACAGGACAAAGAATAAGGAGTGTGCTGGGCGGAAGTCCAGAGAGAGAGCCACACTGCCCAGCGCCACCAGAGAGAGAAAGACTGAGCCACTACCAGGGTGTAGACATGCTACACTACTGACCAGAGTCGCCCCTGGGGAACCCAGAGTGAGCGAGCCGTAGCTTTGCTGGGTCTGGTAAGAGGGCCTGTTGGCCATTATCCATTACTTATCCTAGGGATTGTACTACGTCCGCAGTCACTGACCATGATAATATAATAATGACATTGTGGAAAACGGGCGGTGCATGGGTGACCGTAAAATGATGACCCCCCCCCCCCCCCCCCCCCCCCCACCCCCCCCCGACCCCCCCCCCCACCCCCCTGCCGACCGCCCCCCCCCCCCCCCCGAAAAAGTTCTGCAGACGCCCATGGCTATATTACCACCAGTGAATATACCCTACATTGTCGGGCTGATATCAAAACATCCGCACTGGGCTCTTATATTTCCTATGTGCATAGGAAGATGTGAGCATAAGGGAGGGGTATATGCACAAAGTTTCTGTAAATAGTAGATAAGTTGTTACCCCCCCCCCCCCCCCCGTGAACTGCTAATTGGGTCCTTTGAGCAAAAATACCCATTTTATTAAAGCAATAGCTACATTCCTAGTGATCTACAGTCTTCATTGTTCCCATGCCAGTTCCCTTTTCTGGAAAAAAACAAAAACACAAAACAGCAGTGAAAAATTGCCTTTTTAGGAGCAAATATCCCATATTAGGCAGCTGCTTAAAGTATAACTTAAATTCTACAACAAAATTTTACAAGAAGGCAGTGGCATACCTAACACGGGAGGTCCATTGTGGGTATAGCCATGTTGGGGTTGCCTAAAGACCATACCCTGGTTCTTTTGGAAATCAGTATTCAGGAGAAAGGGGGATGAGTGGGGGAGGGGCCAATTGCTCCAGATGCAAATTAAAAATGTGTTTATATTTGGGAAGGGGAAAAAGAATAGGTGCTAAAAGCTGTGCCTCTGTGTGTTCATGATTGGTAGATCACTGGCCCCCTATACACACTTTGTAGGGAGGAAGAAAATGGGTCCGGATCACTGCCTTCTATGATCCCATAGCTGTTATATAGGCTGCCTACAAACCAAAAACCCATTAAAGGAAATATATGGAACTTCTTAGGTACTAAACTTCTCAATAAATCAACACGTTATAAAAAAAATGAAAAAAAATCTATTTTTTTTTTGTATCTTGTGTTGCAAGCCTTTTTCCTAAAAAATAAATAAATCATACAATATTAGTTCTGTTCCAGTACATGTATGTGCTTTCTCCATAGACCTCTAAATCACATATCCTCTAGTATATAGTTCCAGAACATCGACCTAGATTTGCTTATAGCTCATAGCTACACATCATACTATACAATGCGCAACTCTTATCCGCTTGGGTGATTACGGAATTTCTCAATGTGTTTTCTGAGAAAACTGGTCCACTTCAACAAGGGAAATACAGAGGTAAGTGTCTATAATGTAAATCATAGTTTGAACATGTGGTTTATCTTGTTACATCATTTGTATACACTTTCTATATGTTGCCTTCTCACATACAGTAACTTATTTTGAACAGTAGTAGTGATATTATAGTAAAGGAGAAGCCGCGCTGATGAAGTTCCAAATAGTGCTAGTGGATCCTTGATTGCATATCATGACAATATGTGTCCATAATCGGAATGATAAGGTAGATCTTATTCACAATGCCACCACAGTGATTCACATCAAAAAGTGTGCCACCACCTTAAAAAATTCCTGCTTAGCAGATATCAAGCAAACAAGGCATGTGGCTATAGCCTAGCCATGGTCTTTACTTGCACCGAAGATCCTATGGATGATTAACAGAGTGGATGGCTGCAATGTCTCTCTCACACTGCCAACGCTGTAGAGTCCGTGACCATCTCATTCCGGAATGACCCAAAAAGAAAGACTGTCCATAATATTGTCTATCTCTTTCTATTTTAAAAAAGTTATTGCACTTACATTGATAGTATTAAAATGTGCATGGATTAAAACATAGCCGGCCGGCTCACAACAGGCACCCTGATATTATAGCAATCTCATAGAATCTTTAAAATGCCATTCGGATCAGCGTCCACACCGGTGCACCAAGCAGTAATACAGAAGAAAATGGAAAGCAAAGAGGAACCCCACAATGCCCAACCTCAATATATTAACCTGCAAAGCATTACATAAACCAACCACCCATCTTATTTTAAAATATCCCTATACATTCCTGTGAAGCAGAGGTAGAGAGCATACAAAAAAGTATATGTAAAATCCAGTGGTTACCACTGCACACATGTCAGGGAAAAAATTGGCTCAGGTGCACAACAAAGCCTGTAGTACATACTGTATAGTGAAAAAAAGATAGTGGCACTGGTCTTGAGAGGTGAATGCACAGTGAAGATTTTATTTTGACGTTTCGACGAGGCACAAGCTTGTCTTTCTCAGACCAACAAACAACTGAGGCAATACAGAATATATACTCTAAAAACCCTCCAATCATATTTATTATTTTGAACCCCTATAGAGATGATTGGCGGCAACAATTGCACTGCGTATGGTCTGTCCTTCAGATACCGATTGCTGTGTTGCCCCAAACATGATACAATCTGCCTGACTTTGATCCTATGCATTCATTTGTTTTCCTTGTGGGCTTGGAAACAGATATTTTGATCTTTGGCACCACTTTATATGTAGAGGTTGTATATATTATTTACTTACTGTGTTTACTATGTTTATATACCTTTACTATGTGATTAGTACAGGCAGTCCCAGAGTTACATACATCCAACTTACATATGAGGCAACAGGAAGTGAGAGGAAATCTACCCCTAGGAAGGGAAATTCACTCCTGTAAAGCCCCATACACACGCGCGGATTATCCGAGGACCAGGTCCGTCGGACCATGTCCGTCACACTTTGTCTGATGTTGGTTTTGCATACACACGGTCAGACAAAGTTGTCGGAAAATCCGATCATTCTGAACGTGGTGACGTTTGTTGCCTACGAAGGGGACTACGTAGAGGCTAGTAGCCAATAGCTTTGGTCTTGTAATGTGATCTGAGCATGCGTAGCACTTTGTCCGGTCGGAAACCGTACACACGATCGGATTTGGTGTGATCGGACCGTGTTGTCGGCAAATCTTTCCAGCAGGAGATAAGACTTTGTCCGTCGGACAATCCGACGTACACTGTCCGATGGTGCATACACACGGTCTGATTTTTCAACAACATTGTCCGATCGGACAGAATCCATGAAAAAGTCCGACCGTGTGTATGGGGCTTAAGAGTTATCATGGGAAAAAAGTGTCTTCACTGAAGCTTTATCACCAATCCTTGTTTGTACACTTTTTTGCAGACATTTTCTGCTCTCCCTTACTCTGGCTCTCATACTTTGTTTCCACCCATTTCTTCCTGCTTGCTGTCTACTCTGGAGCCTTCCCTCCAGCCCTGGATCCAGCCTCCTCTTTCTTTAGTTTTTTCTTTCTGATGTTACCTGTCACAGGTCTGTGGAGTTTCTCCGCCTTATCGTCCCTATGTATTTTTCTGCGACCAGTGGGACTACTCTGCCATGGGTGTTGGCACCTTCTGTGTTCTCCCTGTTCGGAGCTCAAACTATTTACTGTTTTTAATGGTACACTTTTCTGTTTATTTTCACTTTCAGCACATTTATTTAGTGACTTTACACTAAACGTCTGTGTTTGGACTTGTCTCTTAATCTATATTCCTGGTACTGTGGGCCCTGACTCAGCTTGACTGGCCATCTTGCCTAGGCAGCATGATACTCCAGTCATGCAGTTTTTTTTGTCTCTGACATCTGTCTTTAGTGCCTGGATTTGTCTTTTTCCTTTATGTCTACTTTGTATGTACTTTCCATGTTGTTTCCTCCCTCACATGTCACTGTGTCACCCATAGAGCAGAGCATGCCTGTGTGTGGACAGCAGGGTCACCTGAGAGGCTAGTATGTGAGGAATGTAATGGGACAGATCATGTCCCTCCCCTCCACACAGGTGCCAAGCAGGACAGGGGCCACTAAGTAGAGGAGGTGGGCTACGTGCTGAATGGAACGATAACCTGAGTAGTGCACAGTAGCAAGTGGTACAATCTTATCCCTGTTTTCCACCTGTCCCTGCCCCTTGGTGAGTGGGTCCCGCCCCTCTCCTCCCTTGTCTCCTCCCCTTTTCTTCAAAGTCAGTTCCCACTTGTCTCTCCTCACCTACCACTTTTCTTATTACTCCCTTAACCTGTCCTCAGTCATGGCGGGGCACAGCTGGGAGTACACACTCTCCAGCTGGGGTAAGTTCAGCTACCAGAAATGCTACAAAGGGGTTCAATTGAGACAATGTGAGAGTGGAGCATGGAGGGAGGAGGGGGGATGTGGAGAACATTCTACAGTCTGGACACAGGGTTGGGGGGACTTCTACACAAGGGGGAGTTAGACTTCCCCAGACTCCTCTTATACTGGGGACATCCCATGTGTGGAGAAGTGACAGGAGCCAGCATGGGGGAGGGGTGGGTCATGGACATGCTGGGACTTGTAGTGTGCAGGCATCAGGGGAACCCCTGAGTGACACAAAGGAACCCCATCACTGGCATAGTGTCAGGAGTTGCAATTGTGTCCCCACTTATGCTCCTGGGGGTTGTGCGTTCTCCCTGTCACGGTATGAGGGTGGTGTCAGTGGGACAGTGGATGGTGTCAGTCAGAAGAGCAGTGGATGACATCAGTATGGCAGTGATTTTTGTCAGTAAAGCAGTGGACAGTGTCAGTAAGGCAGTGTCAGTAGTTGTTTATTTTTGTTACTTTTTTTTTATGTTTTCAGTGACTGCAGGAGGAAAATTCCCTACCCCTACTGTCCATGTGTAAAGTTTACACATGGACAGTAGGGGTAGGGAATTTTCTTCCTGCAGTCACTGAAAACATAAAAAAAGAAGTAACAAAAATAAACAACTACTGACACTGCCTTACTGACACTGTCCACTGCTTTACTGACAAAATTCACTGCCATACTGATGTCATCCACTGCTCTTCTGACTGACACCATCCACTGTCCCACTGACGCCACCCACATACCGTCCACTGCCCTACTGACACTAGCCTCTGCCCTTCTGACACTGTCCTTCTGACTGACACTGTCCACTTTTAAAGTGGATGTAAACCCTCACATATACCCATAGCTCCCAACTGTCCCTGATTTCGAGGGACTGTCCAAGATTTGGAGCAATGTCCCTCTGTCCCTCTTCCCCCCTCATTTGTCCCTCATTTTGATCTGATCTATATAGTTGTATATAAAATGCACTTTTTATCTTTCAAAAAGTGTTTCCCAGTGCTAAACCTTTTATCCAATTTCTAAATTGCTGCATTTGTACATTTTAAAAGCCAATATAAAGGAATTGTAGTGGTAAAGAAAGTCCTTGTGAATTTATTTAACCTTTTTTTGGTTAATTCTCCTTTAAGGGGGTGTGACAGGGGGTGTGTCATATGCCTACATATGTTTATTAGTAGGTGTCCCTCATTCCCATCTCAAAATGTGGGGAGGTATGTATACCCAGTGAAGTGAACAGCCTCAGATGATACACAGGGATGAAACAAATCTCCCTACATAAGTTATACATGTATATCTGCTGTCCTCAGCTTTATATATTCTTTAGAAAGTTCAGATAGTGTTACAGATTTTCTCTTCCTGGTTAGCACTGCAGGGAATCCTGTACATACAGCTGACTGTAGGAAAGGCACACACCGCCTCTCCTCATAGGTAGAGACTTTCAGATATGTTCGTTGAACCGTTCAGGTCTGTGCTAATCTATTTATAGCATCCCCCAACACAAAACTCTGGCTGCTTTTATCTCCTGTGTCGGAGAACTTGTCAGAAGTTCTCAGTCTAAGAACAGAAGAACGGGGCAGGAGAAAGCTACATGACACAGTGCTTTGAAGAAAGATAAGAAAACGCTGCAGATTTATGTGAATGTGCAGTAATTTAAGCGCTGATAATATAAAAACTCCAAGATAATTTAAAAGATAACCAAATGATATAGCTGCAACCAATATAAAGTGCTCTCACACTAAAACAAATAATGAAATATTATACACAATAGTGGATAATTAGTGCGCTCTAATCAACCTTAATAAAAATAAAATCGATGGACCTTTCAAAATAAGCAGTAAGATAGCCGGTTGTGGGCTCCCAAAAACAGCTGTGCAGAAAATTGCAAAATAAGTATAACTTCTGCTATGCAAAATTCACAAATAAATAATGTGCATTTCTTCCTCAAATAAATAATGTGCAAAAAATCTTGCGATTGGAACTAAATAAATACCATAAATAAATGGCAATACAGTAAATGTTAAAGTGCTGTGCTATATCCACAAATATATATATGTGAAATACTAGCCTTTGACTGCTGGTGAGAATACTTCAACCTAATCTCCCACAGCCCACACACTTTTAGATGAAATTGATAGACGAAATAGATTGCCCAATCAAATGACCAATTATTCACTGATAACGTCTGTCGCACAGGTGCTAATGAAAAATGGGTCAATAGCAAAAAAAAAAAAGGCAATAGCAAAAAAAATTAGGACACTGGTGAACAATCTGCAATAAATCATATGATCAGCATTATATTCTAGTCCTTTAAATGTGCTGGTTTTCAGTCATAGAGAAAACTTCCTGATAAATGCTTTTATATTTCTTTCAGCGCTTCTTTTTTTCTTCTAGCAATCAAGCCCTCTCTGCCGGCTTAGTCCTCAGTTAGCCCATAAAGACAAAGCAAAAAAATAAAGAGAATATCATTGCGCAACACTGTGTGGCTAGTTCATAAATATTTATGAAACTGTAGCCGATTCACTCACGTGTACCCAGCGTATGATATGACGAGTGCTGAAACAGTCAGACTTTGGTCTTTCAGCCCTGCTCCTCCTCACTTCAACTCCTGTGTCTATTCCAGGCACTCGGGGTGACGTCACTGGCTCCTCCTCCCGACGCGTTGTGTCACAGGTCACGTGACTTTTTCAAGGGATTTATTGCAGATTGTTCACCAGTGTCCTGGTTTTTTTGCTATTGCCTTTTTTTTTTTTTTTTTTGCTATTGACCCATTTTTGATTAGTACCTGTGTGACAGACGTTATCAGTGAATAATTGGTCATTTGATTGGGCAATCTATTTCGTCTATCAATTTCATCTAAAAGTGTGTGGGCTTTGGGAGATTAGATTAAAGTATTCTCACCAGCAGTCAAAGGCTAGTATTTCACATATATATTTGTGGATATAGCACAGCACTTTAACATTTATTGTATTGCCATTTTGCACATTTATTTATCTGTTTGTATGGTATTTATTTACTTCCAATCGCAAGATTTTTTGCACATTACTTATTTGAGGAAGAAATGCACATTATTTATTTGTGAATTTTGCACAGCAGAAGTTATACTTATATTGCAATTTTCTGCACAGCTGTTTTTGGGAGCCCACAACCGGCTATCTTACTGCTTATTTTGAAAGGTCCATCAATTTTATTTTTATTAAGGTTGATTAGAGCGCACTAATTATCCACTATTGTGTATATTATTGCAGATATATATGCCCAGCTCAAATTTCATGAATCAGGTTTATATCCACATTAAGGTAAACTAAGTATACATTTTTACTGTGACATTATATTTTTCTAAGATTTCTTTACTAATTAGTTAGGCCTGCTAGTTAATTTCTTTTTTTTTTAAGAGCACCAAACCCAGTGATCTTTTATCTCTTTCATGCAGTTAGGGTAGACCTCCACCTCTCAAAGGGTGTCTACCCCTGCTCCAGGGTCTTCAAAAGAACTGGAAAGGTATGTCAACATGTGGACAGTTTCTCCAAAATCTTTTGAATTACCCTCTCAATATGTAAATAAATATCTGCAATAACTCTTTAGCCAAATGGAGTATCTTAAAACACAATTGGTAGTATCTTGGCGCACAGTGGGAGTATCTTGGCACACAGATGGCTTGTGCCTCGTCAAAAAGTCTAAATAACATTTTCACTCTGCGTTCACCTCTCAAGAACAGTGAGTGCCACTTTCTCTTTTGGACAAAAGTATATGCATATATAATATATACATTCATACACACACACAACATATGTACTGTACATATACACTCACCCCTAAAAGTTGTTCTCATAAAAATGTTGATCAACCAGGTCTATAGTTATATTTGGTGAACAATTGTCCCATAAGCTGACATCCTGTGAATCATTGTTGACATCAAATTCTGAATGCCACAACTATGGCATCATAGGGAATGTATGCACTGTGCAGCGCACATCATAACTCTATTATCTCCATTCCAAAAAGAGAGCTGAATGGTGGGGACAATGTAAGTCCTGCAAGTTGTCGTTTGGATTGATACTGCATGCTATTGCAGCTGAGATTGTAAGTGATAACTAGCTCGCCACAACTGGATCAGTTATATAGATCACACTTGCTATGCTTAGATTGGGGAGCCAGCACGCCATCATTGTGCTGTTTTTAAAAAAAATATTACAGTGTACAAATAATATAAAAAGCACCTATTACTAGGGGGTCTAGGTTTAATAAAATAGCTTTGCAGATCTCTTAGTATATGCCCAAAAGTCTAAATAATACCTGTAGTGTTTGTAATATGTATGTAATGTCAGTTTGCATTTGTTGTCTTTCACTGGGTGAGTGTAACACTCCCTAAGATTCAATATTACTGGGGGGACTTGTCCTATCTGTGATGTGAGTGGACATGCGTAGGGTGTGCTCCGGCTCTTACATCCTCCGTCATCCTGCTGATTAACTCGCTTTGGCTATCCTGGTTCTAGCCATTATCTCCGGCCGGTGGGTGTGATCCTTCGCAGCCTGGTGTGTTGTTTCTCCCCACCATTCCCTGATCTCCCTGATCAGCATACAGAAGCTGTATCCAGCAAATAAACTGGGAACCAAATCAAATTACAGCGGCTACCTGGTGGAGTCTTCTCCCGCTTGTGTTATCGTTTCTACTCGGCTGCCCCTTGTCATCCACTCTCTCTGCCCCTTGGCTGTGCCCAGAGTTGCGAGGCTTTGTGAGGACTCTTTGATCGGCGGCACTCAGCAGGGTATCGGCAGACAAATAAATCTAAGCGTTGGGTACGCTCTGTAGCTGAAGATGTCCTGCAGACTGAATCCCAATATAATATATAATAAACCCCTACTTTAGAAACTCAACAAAATGTATACAAAAACAACAGGCTTATGCAGAGATATCTTGTAAAAAAAGCAGAGCAGAAAAGTTTTTACCTCCAGCAGACTTATTTTAAGGAAGGGGAAAGTACGGGCCATATTTTAGCCGCAATTGCAAAAAGGTCAAAAACGATTAGCCCATATGTTAGAAATACAAGAATCTACTATTAAAATTGTACGCACTACTTTGGAGATTTCATCTGTGTTTTGTGAATTTTATAAAGACCTATATACTAGCAAAGTATCTTATGAAGAGGCTGAATTACAACTTTTTCTTGATTCTATTGTGTTGCCAGAACCATCTGCAATTCATAGGGAGGCACTGGATAAACCTAAAGCTCCAGGTAGTGATGGATTACCAGGTGAAATGTATAAAGTGTAAGGAGCTAAGCTGTTGCTAGAATTGTTAGAGATATTTAATGCAGCTTTGGAGTATGGCCATCTTCCTTCCTTTATGAACGAGGCGATAATTATTGTACTTTTAAAATTTGGTAAGGCCTCTAATAATTTAGAATCATATCGTCCAATCTCATTGCTTACATCAGATGTAAAGATATTAGCAAAAGTATTAGCTACTAGACTGACAAAAGTAATCTCTAAGATGCACATAGATCAATCTGGCTTTATTTCAAATAAATCTACAGCAAAAATATTAGACATCTATTTCTTAACTTGCAGATTCCATCTGATAATATAGGTATTAGAGCTATGTTGTCTCTCAATGCAACAAAAGCTTTTGAAAGCATAGAGTGGAAATTTTTATGGCATTGCTTGCAGAAATTTTAATTTAGTTCCCAGTTTATTTGCTGGATACAGATTCTGTATGCTGATCTGGTGGCACAGGTTCAGGTAAATGGATATGTATTGGCCCCTTTTCCATTACAGTGAGGAACAAGGCAGGGATGCCAATTATCACCTCTTCTTTTTGCTCTTGAACCTCTGGCCGCTGTGGTTCGTCATTCACTGAATATTATCAGATTTTGCAGATCCTTGGGAGAAGACAATATTGCTTTATATGCTGATGATACACTGCTGTTTTTGGAAGATAATTTGTCATCTATAATAACAGTGATGTCCTTAATATATATGGCTCATTTTTAGGGTTCACAATAAATTGGGATAAGTCGGTTCTTTTACCGGTAGACAACTTGCCAAGTGTAGCATCTCAAATAGCAGTAGTATTGACATCTAAATATCTAGGTGTCCAAGTTACATCACAAGTGACAGCATATGTGGAAAGGAACTTAGATCCATTGATTAAGCGTTTTAACCACCTGAGATCCGCGCTATAGCCGAATGACGGCTACAGCGCGGATCTAAGATGCAGGGACGACGTCTATTGACGTCGTCCCGTTCACGAGCCCCCTGCGCGGCGCGCTCTGTGATCAGCGAGTCTATGAGACTCGCTGGATCCCGACCCCTTACTATGTGATCGGCTGTCAGCCAATGACAGTTGATCATGTGATAATAACAGAGCTGGTAATCGGCTTTTTTCCTCCTCCGGCGGCAGTGAGAGGGACATCACTGCAATGTGCCCAGGGTCCATAGTACCCACCTGTGCCCTATAAAAGTGCCGCCTACCAGTGCCCACTAGCTCCACCTGTCAGTGCCCACAGTGCCATCTGTCAGTGCCCACAGGGCCATCTGTCAGTGCCCACAGTGCCAGTGGCCACAATGTGCCTTTACAGTGCTGCACATCAGTAGTGTCACCTACCAGTGCTCATCAGTGTCACCTACCAGTGCTCATCAGTGTCACCTACCAGTGCCCATCAGTGTCCCTACCTATCACCTATCAGTGCCACCTATCAGTGCCATCTATTAGTGCCCATCCATGCCACCCATCCGTGCCACCCATCCGTGCCCATCAGTGCCATCTTTTCTGTGCCCATCAGTACCAACTTATCTGTGCCCACCAGTGCCACCATATCTGTGCCACCAGTGCAGCCTATCAGTGCCCACCAGTGCCGCCTCATCAGCGCATATCAATGAAGCAGAAAAATTACCTGTTTGCAAAATTTTATAACAAACTATTAAACATGATTTTTTTTTCATTTTTTTTTGTTTGGTTAGCAAAAAATAAAAACCCCAGCTGTGATTAAATACCACTAAAAGAAAGCTCTATTTGTGGGAAAAAAATTATAAAAATTTTATTTGGGTACAGTGTTGTATGACTGCGCAATTGTCATTCAAAGTGCGTCAGCGCTGAAAGCTGAAAATTGGTCTGGGCAGGAGGGGGGTTTAAGTGCCCAGTAAGCAGATGGTTAAGCAAACGGGGAAAATATGGAGTAAGTTGCCTTTAACAATAGTTGGCAGGGTAAATCTGATAAAGATGGTTTGGATGCCACAATTGCTTTATCACTTGCACAATTGTCCAATATGGCTACCTCAGAATTTCTTTTGACAGATGGATACCCTTTTCAGGGACCTCATCTGGAGATATTAACATCCCCAAATTAGATAGTTTTGCAGTTACCTAAGGATGGAGGTGGTTTAGCAGTTCCTAACATTAGGTTGTATTACCTGGCATCTCAACTTCAGCATTTAAGTGGCTGGAATGTTGTAGATTCCAATGATTCTATACAACAAATTATATTAGATCAATTGGTACTGTTAATAGTCGCTCATTATTTCCATAGTAAACGCTGTTTTCCTGCATTAGATGTAATTCATAAAGTTTGGGCTACTGTCCAAAAATTTACTTTCCATAAGGAATATATGCAGTAAATGCATTAAATGCAGTAAATGCCTATGTGGAATAACCCGCAGTTACCTGAGGTGTTGAAACTTGAAAATTTCGGTTTATGGAAAAAGACTGGCATTACACTACTTCATCAGCTTTTTGACAACGGGGACCTACAACCAATTAATAAATTAGCAGAGAAATATAATTTGTCTAATAAACTTTTCTATTAATACCTGCAGTTATGGCATGCTTTGAAAAGCCAGGCAGCAACTTTTCTGCTTAAATATAACACCTCTCCTAGCCTGACTACGACAGTGTCTACAGGATGCTCTAAACAGGGAATTATTGGGGATATATATTACTCTAAACAAACAGGATATTAGTTTCGTGAGGTGGCGTAGGATCCTCTTACTGAGGAAGAGTGGTATTAAGTTCTGAAGAATTTGACCAGAGTCTCCCCATCGTCCTCACAGTGGATTTCTCAGTTATTTATTATTCATAGATCTCATTATACCCCTTTAAAGATATATTCTTGGGGTAAAGCAATCTCACCAAACTGCCCAAGATGTACCACTGATACGGGAACATTAATTGATATGATGTGGTGATGTCCTAAATTGCATCAATGCTGGGTGAACATATTTAATGTCTTAAATACCTCATGCTCTACACATGTCCATTTTGATCCAAAAATAGCTTTATTAGGGATCATACCAGAATATATACTCCCATTTGAGATGCATAAATTGTGGTTGTGGACCATGTTTCTAGCCCGCAAACTTATACTACAGAAATGGATTTCAAAAACCCTGCCAACAATTACTCAATGGATCAATGTGATTAATTACAACTTAAAAAGGGAGGAATTGGCATATAAACATAGGAAATGTCCTGAAAAAGTTTGGAAATTCTGGTTTTGATTGCTAGTTTCGAATTTGTCTGTGTAACTAGAAAAATATGCAATTCATTTATATGCCGAAGAACAAAGTTAGCTCAATTCACTCTGGAAAATGTACGATTCATTTTTGATAGTGGTGTGTTACCCCCTTTTTTTTATGTTTTTTTGTTTTGTTGTATAATGTAAAACGTTTTCAATAAAAATGACGTGATTAAAAAAAGATTCAATATTAGCCTTAAGAATAATCGACCAAAAGAATTAGAGCTTATTCACACCAGCCGCTGCATTGCAATGCAGAGGCTGGTTATGCTGTGCGGTGGGGCCAAGATTAGTGCAGTGATGATGCAGTCTGTCCTTTTTTTTTTTTTAAGCAAATTTTATAAAGTAAAGTTCAATTAATACCCTGTGCAATGGATTGATTTGCTCTGCCCTGTGCTGAAAAAGTATTGCATGCAGTACTTTTTTTTAGCGCACCACAAGGTGGTATAAAACAGAGCATATAGGAGACAAGGCATTTTGCCTTGTCCATGGCATGGTACTGTACTAGAATAACAACCATAGGATCTTTATTTAAAATCTGACCAGAGGTCCTTTATATTTCACCTTTTATGGTCCCATTTACAACTTCCCAGGATGGTGATTTTTTAATAAAACACAGTGGTGTTTTTTTTTTTTTAATCAAGACAGCTATAGGCTCAACGCATTAATTGAGCAGAACTTTTATTTTAAAGAAGAGAAAAGTGTGACCTGACCTGTCCACAGTAAAAGGCCTCCATCCCTGGCTATATGAAATAGTAACACAGGAAAAAAATGGGACTTTAACCACTACTAGGGATGGGCCCGGTGCTCGATGCGAACCCACGTTCGCATCGAGCACCGGGCGTTCGCTCGCTCGGCGAGCCCAGAACTATTTTGGCCGCTCGCATCACGTTCGTGTGATGCGAGCGGCCCCGCAATGCATTGCGGCCGGCGCGGCCGACGCAGTGCATTGCTGGCTGATGATTGGCCAAGCATGCACTGTGACCCCGCATGCTTGGCCAATCACAGCCCCGGAAACTCGAAGAGCCATAATTGGCTACAGGCAGGACGCCTGTAGCCAATTACAGCTCAGGGGCTGTAGTACACGCCCCCCCCTATAAAAACGCCGCCACGCCGTCTGCGCCGGTCACATGCTGTTCCGGCGCAGATTGAGCAGGCTGATTCTGTGACACTCTGCTCGATTTAGTTAGGTAGAGAGATTCACTTACAGAAATTGAGTTAGATAGATTCAGTTACAAAGATTGATTGAGAAAGAGGGGCTTGTAGTGTGTTCGTGGCAGGCAGGCAGAGCTACTATATTTTGTTACCAGAAGCACCTATAGGACTTGTAGTGTGTTCGTGGCAGGCAGGCAGAGCTCCTATATTTTGTTACCAGAAGCACCTATAGGACTTGTAGTGTGTTCGTGGCAGGCAGGCAGAGCTCCTATATTTTGTTACCAGAAGCACCTATAGGACTTGTAGTGTGTTCGTGGCAGGCAGGCAGAGCTCCTATATTTTGTTACCAGAAGCACCTATAGGACTTGTAGTGTGTTCGTGGCAGGCAGGCAGAGCTCCTATATTTTGTTACCAGAAGCACCTATAGGACTTGTAGTGTGTTCGTGGCAGGCAGGCAGAGCTCCTATATTTTGTTCCCAGAGGTACCTATAGGACTTGAAGTGTGTTAGTCCCATTACACACACAGAGCTATATTTTCTTCCCAGAAGCACCTATAGGACTTGAAGTGTGTTAGTCCCATTACACACACAGAGCTATATTTTCTTCCCAGAAGCACCTATAGGACTTGAAGTGTGTTAGTCCCATCACACACACAGAGCTATATTTTGTTCCCAGAAGAACCTATAGGACTTGAAGTGTGTTAGTCCCATCACACACACAGAGCTATATTTTGTTCCCAGAAGCACCTATAGGACTTGAAGTGTGTTAGTCCCATCACACACACAGAGCTATATTTTGTTCCCAGAAGCACCTATAGGACTTGAAGTGTGTTAGTCCCATCACACACACAGAGCTATATTTTCTTCCAGAAGCACCTATAGGACTTGAAGTGTGTTAGTCCCATCACACACACAGAGCTATATTTTGTTCCCAGAAGCACCTATAGGACTTGAAGTGTGTTAGTCCCATCACACACACAGAGCTATATTTTGTTCCCAGAAGCACCTATAGGACTTGAAGTGTGTTAGTCCCATCACACACACAGAGCTATATTTTCTTCCCAGAAGCACCTATAGGACTTGAAGTGTGTTAGTCCCATCACACACACAGAGCTATATTTTCTTCCCAGAAGCACCTATAGGACTTGAAGTGTGTTAGTCCCATCACACACACAGAGCTATATTTTGTTCCCAGAGGCACCTATAGGACTTGAAGTGTGTTAGTCCCATTACACACACAGAGCTATATTTTCTTCCCAGAAGCACCTATAGGACTTGAAGTGTGTTAGTCCCATCACACACACAGAGCTATATTTTGTTCCCAGAGGCACCTATAGGACTTGAAGTGTGTTAGTCCCATTACACACACAGAGCTATATTTTCTTCCCAGAAGCACCTATAGGACTTGAAGTGTGTTAGTCCCATTACACACACAGAGCTATATTTTCTTCCCAGAAGCACCTATAGGACTTGAAGTGTGTTAGTCCCATTACACACACAGAGCTATATTTTTGTTCCCAGAAGCACCTATAGGACTTGAAGTGTGTTAGTCCCATTACACACACAGAGCTATATTTTCTTCCCAGAAGCACCTATAGGACTTGAAGTGTGTTAGTCCCATCACACAGAGATCCTATATTTTGTTCCCAGAAGCAACTATAGGACTTGAAGTGTGTTAGTCCCATCACACACACAGAGCTATATTTTGTTCCCAGAAGCACCTATAGGACTTGAAGTGTGTTAGTCCCATCACACAGAGCTCCTCTATTTTCTTTGCAGAAGCACCCATAGGACTTCTAGTGTGTTAGTGGCATCACACAGAGCTCCTATATATTCTTCTCAGCAGCACCCACAGGACTTCTAGTGTGTTAGTGGCATCACACAGAGCTCCTCTATTTTCTTTGCATAAGCACCCACAGGACTTCTAGTGTGTTAGTGGCATCACACAGAGCTCCTCTATTTTCTTTGCATAAGCACCCACAGGACTTCTAGTGTGTTAGTGGCATCACACAGAGCTCCTCTATTTTCTTTGCAGAAGCACCCACAGGACTTCTAGTGTGTTAGTGGCATCACACAGAGCTCCTCTATTTTCTTTGCAGAAGCACCCACAGGACTTCTAGTGTGTTAGTGGCATCACACAGAGCTCCTCTATTTTCTTTGCAGAAGCACCCACAGGACTTCTAGTGTGTTAGTGGCATCACACAGAGCTCCTCTATTTTCTTTGCAGAAGCACCCACAGGACTTCTAGTGTGTTAGTGGCATCACACAGAGCTCCTCTATTTTCTTTGCAGAAGCACCCATAGGACTTCTAGTGTGTTAGTGGCATCACACAGAGCTCCTATATATTCTTCTCAGCAGCACCCACAGGACTTCTAGTGTGTTAGTGGCATCACACAGAGCTCCTCTATTTTCTTTGCATAAGCACCCACAGGACTTCTAGTGTGTTAGTGGCATCACACAGAGCTCCTCTATTTTCTTTGCAGAAGCACCCACAGGACTTCTAGTGTGTTAGTGGCATCACACAGAGCTCCTCTATTTTCTTTGCAGAAGCACCCACAGGACTTCTAGTGTGTTAGTGGCATCACACAGAGCTCCTCTATTTTCTTTGCAGAAGCACCCATAGGACTTCTAGTGTGTTAGTGGCATCACACAGAGCTCCTATATTTTCTTCTCAGCAGCACCCACAGGACTACCGACTACAATGGCTGGAAGACCGCCAAGGGGAGGCAGAGCGTGCAGAGCCAAGAACACAGGGCAGGCAGGCTCTGTTTCTAGTGGACGTGGCCGTGGACGTGGACGTGGTCGTGCATCGTCATCAGCACGTGGCCATGGGACACGCGCGTCTTTGTTTTCGGCAGCTGGACATGTGGAGCCGCATCATGCTGAAGGCTTGGTAGAATGGATGACCAAGCCCTCCTCATCCTCCTCATCCTCTCTCACCCAGGCTCAGGGTACTGACAGAGCATCATCAGCCACCCCTTCCCTAGACCCACCATGTCCTCCTGAGGAGTCCCCCGAACTCTTTGAGCACAGTGTTGGGTACATGCTCCAGGAGGATGCCCAACGATTCGAAGGCTCGGATGACGATACCCAGCTTGAGGAATCTGGCAGTACAGTTCCACCAGCTGCAGCTTACTGCCAGGTTTGCTCTAGTGGTGAAGAGGGAGGGGATGATGAGGTCACTGACTCCACGTGGGTGCCTCAAGGGAGAGAGGATGAGGAGGAGGACGAGGAGGAGGAGGATGCGGCGTCACATGTCCAACGAGGCAGGATGCCCCCTGGAGGCCAGGTAGAGGCCAGCACAGCAACTGTACAACACCGCAGAGCTCCGCCTGTGCAGGGCGCTGCCTCTGCACGTTATCAGAAAAGTTCTTTGGTGTGGGCCTTTTTTGAGACGAGTGCAGCAGATCGCACCACTGCTATTTGCAATATTTGTCTCAAGCGTATCTCGCGTGGCCAAAACATCAGCCGCTTGGGCACGACAAGCATGACCAGACATATGGCGACCTGCCATGCAGCTCGTTGGCAGGCACACATAAAAGACCCACACCAAAGAACTAAGCGGACCTCTCCTTGCTCCTCCTCAGCTGGGATCTCCATCCCCACTACACCTTCAGTCCTCTCTGAAAGCTGCTCTGAGAGGACTGAAGGTGTAGAATTCGGTGTGTCACAACCAAGTACTTGCAGTACACCGACGTCCGATTGCAGCAGGCAAATTTCCCTGCCCCAGCTGCTGGACCGTAGAAAGAAGTACACTCCCAGCCATCCACATGCCCAGCGGTTGAATGCTAGCCTTGCTAAATTGCTAGCACTTCAACTGCTGCCTTTTCAGTTGGTAGACTCGGCCCCCTTCCGTGAGTTTGTTCAATGTGCGGTTCCTCAGTGGCAGGTTCCCAAACGCCACTTTTTCTCGCGGAAGGCGATTCCGTCTCTCTACCGGCATGTGGAGGGCAATGTCCATGCCTCGCTGGACAGGGCGGTCAGCGGTAAGGTGCATATTACCGCTGACTCATGGTCCAGCAGGCATGGACAGGGACGGTACCTTTCTTTCACGGCCCATTGGGTCACTCTATTGGCAGCTGGGAGGGATGCAGGACAAGGTGCAGTAGTGTTGGAGGTTGTTCCGCCACCACGCCTCCAAAACGCGACTACTGCTACTGGTTGTGACACACCTCTCTCCTCCACCCCCTCCTCTTCTTCTTCCTCCAGTGCTCTGTCCTTGGAACCAGCGGTGCTCCGTAGGCGTACAAGGGGCTACGCAAGTACGCAGGCAAAAAGATGCCTTGCCGTGCTTGCGCTGGTGTGTTTGGGGGACAGGAGCCACACTGGGCCAGAGGTTCTGGCAGCTCTGCAGGGGCAGGCCGAGAGGTGGTTGACGCCACGTCAGCTTAAGCCAGGAATGGTCGTTTCTGACAATGGCACCAACCTCCTCTCTGCCCTGCGACAGGGGCAGCTCACCCATGTGCCCTGCATGGCTCACGTCCTCAACCTGGTGGTGCAGCGGTTCTTGGGCAGGTTCCCAGGCTTACAGGATGTCCTGAGGCAGGCCAGGAAAGTCTGTGTGCATTTCCGCCGATCTTATAATGCCAGTGCTCGGCTGACTGAGCTGCAAAAGGAGCTGAACCTGCCCAAGAACCGCCTAATATCTGACATGCCCACCAGGTGGAACTCAACGTTGGCCATGCTGCAGCGACTGCACACGCAGCAGAGGGCCATCAATGAGTACCTTTGCGACTACGGCACCAGGACAGGGTCAGGGGAGCTTGGTTTTTTTTCCCCACGTCAGTGGAGCATGATCAGGGATGCATGCACTGTCCTCTCACCATTTGAGGAGGCCACGAGGATGGTGAGCAGTGACAGTGCATGCATCAGTGACACTGTCCCTCTTGTCCACCTGTTGGAGCATACGCTGCGTGGGATAATGGACAGGGCACTTGAGGCAGAACAGAGGCAGGAAGAGGAGGACTTCCTTGCCTCTCAAGGCCCCCTTTATCCGGACAGTGTTCCTTCTGTCCCACCCATCACACAGGAAGAGGATGAGGAGGAGGAGGAGGAGGAGGAGGATTGTGTGAGCATGGAGGTGGAGCCTGGCACTCAGCATCAGCAGCAGCAGCAGCAGCAGCAGTCTTTTAGGGATGATGTACAGTCCCAACAAGCCAGTGGACTTGTACGTGGCTGGGAGGAGGTGGCTGGCGATCATGTCATCCTCAGTGACCCAGAAGACTCCGGACCGAATGCCTCAGCTAACCTACGCTGCATGGCCTCCCTGATCCTGCAAAGCCTGCGGAAGGATCCTCGTGTTCTTCGGATCAAGGAGAGGGACCATTACTGGCTGGCCACTCTCCTTGATCCGCGGTACAAGGGTAAGGTTGCGGACCTTATCTTGCCGTCGCAGAGGGAGCAGAGGATGAGAGGGAGGCCTTGCAGAAAGGTCTGTGCAACGCGTTCCCAGAAACTGGGAGGCTACAAACTCCTGGTCCTGGGCGACGAGTTGCTGAGGCTTCGGTCAGTGGCAGAAGGAGCGGTGGGGAAGGTGGACGTCTGACCAATGCGTTCAGACAATTTTTTAGTCCGCAGCCCCAAGGTATGATCGGTTCCAGCAACCATCGCCAGCGTCTGATATACATGGTGCAGGAATACCTTGGGGCAAGGTCAGACTTGGACACCTTTCCCACCGAAAATCCTCTGGCTTACTGGGTCCTGAGGATGGATCACTGGCCAGAGCTTGCACAGTATGCAATTGAGCTACTGGCCTGTCCTGCCTCCAGCGTTCTTTCCGAACGCACATTCAGTGCTGCTGGAGGATTTGTGACTGATCATAGGGTGCGCCTGTCCACCGCCTCGGTTGATCGACTGACATTCATCAAAATGAATCAGTCTTGGATCACCACCAGCTACCAGGCACCTGAGGCGGATATAACCGAATAATTTTTAATGTCACATCCCTTCAAGACTGCCTATGCTGATGCTGAGTGACTGTCCTCTTATGTTCACTGACTATCCTCTTCCTCCTCCTCAATGATCCATGCCACCACACCAGTGCCTAAGGCACAATTTTTCAGCCCCTGTTTAACAGGGGCGTGTACTTACAATTTTTTAAAAAAATGCTTCGCAACACGTGTGACTGCTGTGCTCCAAGTACAGTCTCTGTGAGGGCCGTGTTGCAGTGTTGTGGCACCAGCACCAGTGCCTAAGGCACAATTTTTCAGCCCCTGTTTAACAGGGGCGTGTACTTACAATTTTTTAAAAAAATGCTTCGCAACACGTGTGACTGCTGTGCTCCAAGTACAGTCTCTGTGAGGGCCGGGTTGCAGTGTTGTGGCACCAGCACCAGTGCCTAAGGCACAATTTTTCAGCCCCTGTTTAACAGGGGCGTGTACTTACAATTTTTTAAAAAAATGCTTCGCAACACGTGTGACTGCTGTGCTCCAAGTACAGTCTCTGTGAGGGCCGGGTTGCAGTGTTGTGGCACCAGCACCAGTGCCTAAGGCACAATTTTTCAGCCCCTGTTTAACAGGGGCGTGTACTTACAATTTTTTAAAAAAAATGCTTCGCAACACGTGTGACTGCTGTGCTCCAAGTACAGTATCTGTGAGGGCCGGGTTGCAGTGTTGTGGCACCAGCACCAGTGCCTAAGGCACAATTTTTCAGCCCCTGTTTAACAGGGGCGTGTACTTACAATTTTTTAAAAAAATGCTTCGCAACACGTGTGACTGCTGTGCTCCAAGTACAGTATCTGTGAGGGCCGGGTTGCAGTGTTGTGGCACCAGCACCAGTGCCTAAGGCACAATTTTTCAGCCCCTGTTTAACAGGGGCGTGTACTTACAATTTTTTAAAAAAATGCTTCGCAACACGTGTGACTGCTGTGCTCCAAGTACAGTCTCTGTGAGGGGTTGCAGTGTTGTGGCACCAGCACCAGTGCCTAAGGCACAATTTTTCAGCCCCTGTTTAACAGGGGCGGGTAATTACAAATCTTGATCTAATAGTTCACAGCAGGGCCCATTCCTGCGCCCACCAAGAGTAACTATGAGGGCCTGCAGTCTTGTGGCAACACCGTCCACCACCACCGCCAAAGGCCCAATTTTTCTGCCCTGTTCATCAGGTGCTTGCAATTACAAATCTTGATCTAATAACTCACAGCAGGGCCCATTCCTGCGCCCACCAAGAGTAACTATGAGGGCCTACAGTCTTGTGGCAACACCGTCCACCACCACCGCCAAAGGCCCAATTTTTCTGCCCTGTTCATCAGGTGCTTGCAATTACAAATCTTGATCTAATAACTCACAGCAGGGCCCATTCCTGCGCCCACCAAGAGTAACTGTGAGAGCTTACAGTCTTGTGGCAAAACCGTCCACCACCACCACCACCACCCCCAATTTTTCTGCCCTGTTCAACAGGTGCATGCAATTACAAATCTTGATCTATTAACTCACAGCAGGGCCCATTCCTGTGCCCACCAGTCTTGTGGCTACACCAACATCTAATAGGGCAAATTTCTGCAGAGTATATACGCCAGGCCCCTACTTTCAAACATCCAACTTACAAACGACTCCTACTTGCAAATGGAAAGAGAAAACAGGAAGTGAGAGGAAATCTACCCCTAGGAAGGGAAATTCTATGCTGTTAGATTTAATTTGGGAAAAAGGTATCTCCTCTCTACTGATACTTTATCACCAATCCTTGTTTCAATTAAAACCCCACTTTTCCAAAAACATTTGTCATTGGGACGGAAAGTGAGGTGACATGTTCTGAACAGATGTGCAAAGACAGCAAATGTTACAGGGGTGATAACCCCTCCCTATGTTCTCCAAAAAGCTTAAAAATAGATTTTTTTGGGATGGAGCTACACTTCATAATGTACCTGTTCAGATTCTACTTAAGATCAAACCTAAAGCCGCAAGTGGTTTTAAATGGCTTCTTTTTTTCCTTTACAAATGTCATTTTGTGCAAGGACAGTTCTAAACACGGGAAACACATGCCACTTCACAGGCATACTTTAGACACCCCCCAGGTACCATATTTAAAGGAAAATTTCACTTTTTTTTTTCACTTTATGCATCATTAAAATGACTGCTCCCGAAAAAACGTTAGTTTTTAAAAGTTCTTTTTGCATTGATATATGTCCCCTGGGGCAGGACCCGGGTCCCCAAACCTGTTTTATGACATTAACATGCATATTGGCCGTTGTAATTAGCACTTTTGATTTCGAACGTTCGCGTCCATTATAACGTATAGGGTTCGAAAATTCGCGCGAACTTTCGGTCCGTTCGAAGGTTCTGGTTCGAACCGAACCCGGGGGTGTTCGGCTCATCCCTAACCACTACAATACTGTGCAATTTCGCCCCCTTCCTTCCCAGACCAATTTTCAGCTTTCAGCGCTCTCGCACTTTCAGTGACAATTGCGCGATCATGCAATGCTGTAACCAAATTTATTTTTTATCATTTTGTTCGCACAAATAGAGCTTTAGTTTGGTGGTATTTATTCGTGACTCCGTTTTTTATTTTTTGCGATATAAGCGAAAACATAGCGGAAATTTTGAAAAAAAAACAATATTTTCTCCTTTCTTTTTTAAAAGAAATCCAATAAAATCTAATTTTGTCATAAATTTTATGCCAAAATGTATTCTGCTACATGTTTTTAGTAAAAAAAATTCCGTTAAGTGTATAATAATTGGTTCGCGTGATCACGGACATATGTACGCAAATGATCATGTACAGATGTGTGCAGGTGATCACGGACATATGTGTGCAGATAATAATTGGCACATGTGATTTTACTGGGACATATGTGGGGGACATGTGTTTTTATTATTTGGGGACATGTGTTTTTATTTGGGGACATGTGTTTTTATTATTTGGGGACATGTGTGTTTTGGGGACATGTGTGTTCTGGGGACATGTGTGGGGACATGTGTGTTTACACTGTGGGGACACTACTGGTGATCAGTGAGTAAAAAGCTGTAAAAAAAACAGCTAATACCAGCTGCAGCAATCCTCTCTCCTCTCCTCACCGACGACTTCCGTGTGAGGAGAGGAGAGCCGATTGCCTAGCAACAGGCTGTTTGTTTACATCACATGACGGCTGTGATTCGACACGGGCGTCATGTGATCAAGAGGGCCAATCACCGAGCCCTCCTGCCGATCCGAGATGCGCCGTGTCCGGGTGACACGGCCGCATCAGGATCGCGCCGCTGCAATCCCTCTACTTCTGAAGGACGTTCCGGAACGTCCTATCAGAAGTAGACGGCTCCCACCCGGCCGTATATGTACAGTGGCCGGGTGGGAAGTAGTTAAATGAGGCTTATTTCTGCAAAAATGAGTGTATGGAGTAAATATATGATAAAACCTTTATTGTATCAAAAGCAATTCCGTGGTCTAGAAATGCATGATAATGTTTTCAATACATAAACATAACTATATAAAAAGGCTGACATATTGGTAAAAATTTACCATGAACACACTGTATACAATGATTTGAGTGGAGTCACAGAGGACTCCTGCCTACCTTGCATGTGTAAATAACAATGTAAATACCAGTGATGTGGTGTCTCTCTCATGGTGAAGGATTGAAGAGCGATTTCCTGGCCAAACCCCAGCTGATATACCCGAGATCGGGTAATGTCTCACTGCCTGTGATTAGCGCAGCCCCGTGCCGACATCCTGGCGGGTTCTGCACGTGGAGCATGAGAACACGCCGGAGCTCATCCCTAATCATCATTGTATACAGTGTATGTGTTCATGGTATATTTTTACCAATATGTCAGCCTTTGTATATGGTTATGTTTATGTATTAAAAACATTACCATGCATTTCTAGACCACGGAATTGCTTTTGATACAATAAAGGTTTTATCATATATTTACTCCATACACAAATTTTTGCAGCAATAAGCCTCATTTAAAAAAACTGGAATTTGAATTTTCCGCCTCCCAATTCAAATATCGACAACTGCACAAAAGAGAAATATCTTAAATAGATTACAGCTGCTACTTAAAAGAATGTATATCTAAATTGTTGGTATCCAAAATAAGCTAAATATATACTTAAATTGAATAGTAGCGCTTGATACAAATCTGCACTAATCTAAAGAGGTAGTAGACATGGGAGCTGTCAAAAAATTTGTTTTGTTTTCGTTCCGTTTTATTTCGTATTCAAAAAAATTTGTAATTCGTATACGGAATTTAATTCGGATTCGTACCAAATACGAATTTCGTACGAATCGTTACAAATCGTTCGAATCGTTTCGAATCGTTACGAATCGTTAGGAATATCGACACTCTACGAATAATAACGAATTATCCGAAAACGTATTAACGTTACAACTCTATAGTGTGTCTGTGAAGCGGCGCATGTTTCCCGTGCTTAGAACTGTCCCTGCGCAAAGTGTCATTCTTACAGGAAAAAAAGCTATTTAAAATCACTCGCGGCTAATGAATTGTCGGCTCCCGTAACACAGAGAACAGTCATTCATTGAAAGTCATTGATAAAAAAAAAAAAGCGTGGGGGTTCCCCCAAATTCAATTACCAGGCCCTTCAGGTCTGCTATGGATATTAAGGGGAACCCCTGCTTCAAATGAAAAAAAAAAATGACGTGGGGTCCCCCCTAAATATAAATACCAGACCCTTCAGGTCTGGGATGGATTTTAAGGGGAACCCCGGCCAAAAAAAAAAAATGGTGTGGGGTCCCCCTCAAAATCCATACCAGACCCTTACCCGAGCACACAACCTGGCAGGCCGCAGGAAAAGAGGGGGGACGAGAGCGGCCCCCCTCCCTCCTGAACCGTACCAGGCCACATGCCCTCAACATTGGGAGGGTGCTTTGGGGGTCTGTGACCCCTCAAAGCACCTTGTCCAAATGTTGATGAGGACAAGGGCCTCTTCCCCACAACCCTGGCCATTGGTTGTGGGGGTCTGCGGGCGGGGGGCTTATCGGAATCTGGAAGCCCCCTTTAACAAGGGGACCCCCAGATCCCGGCCCCCCCTGTGTGAAATGGTAAGGGGGTACTTTTGTACCCCTACCATTTCACCAAAAAAGTGACAAAAATGGTAAAAATGACAGGAGACGGTCTTTGACAATTCCTTTATTAAAATCTTCTTTCATCTTCTTTCTTCTGGTCTTCTTCCTTCTTCCTTTCTTCATCCTTCGGTTTCTTCATCTTCTCCTTCCGGCATCTTCTTCCATCTTCTTCTTCCATCTTCTTCTTCCTCCAATCCGCTTCTTCTTGCTCTGGTCTTCTCGTCCGGCATCTTCCGCTGTGTGAGGCTTTGCTGCGTCTGACAGGTCTTTTATAACGGAGGGCGGAGCCCCCGCCCCCCTCTGACATCATGGGGAAAGCCATAGGGAAGTCCCCATGACTTTCCCATGCGTCAGAGGGGGGCGGAGTCACCAGGTGGCCCCGCCCTCCGTATAAAAGACCTGTCAGACGCAGTGAAGCCTCACACAGCGGGAGCCTCCCATTGCGAGGAGCGGCCCAAGAAGAGACGCCGACGCCATGGAAGAAGATGCTGGACGAGAAGACCAGAGCAAGAAGAAGCGGATCGGAGGAAGAAGAAGATGGAAGAAGAAGATGGAAGAAGATGAAGAAACTGAAGGATGAAGAAAGGAAGAAGGAAGAAGACCAGAAGAAAGAAGATGAAAGAAGATTTTAATAAAGGAATTGTCAAAGACCGTCTCCTGTCATTTTTACAATTTTTGTCACTCTTTTGGTGAAATGGTAGGGGTACTTTTGTGTACCCCCTTACCATTTCACACAGGGGGGGCCGGGATCTGGGGGTCCCCTTGTTAAAGGTGGCTTCCAAATTCCGATAAGCCCCCCCGCCCGCAGACCCCCACAACCAATGGCCAGGGTTGTGGGGACGAGGCTCTTGTCCTCATCAACATGGGGACAACATGCTTTGGGGGGGACCCCAAAGCACCCTCCCAATGTTGAGGGCATGTGGCCTGGTATGGTTCAGGAGGGAGGGGGGCCGCTCTCGTCCCCCCCCTCTTTTCCTGCGGCCTGCCAGGTTGCGTGCTCGGATAAGGGTCTGGTATGGATTTTGAGGGGGACCCCACGCCATTTTTTTTTGCCCGGGGCTCCCCTTAAAATCCATCACAGACCTGAAGGGTCTGGTATGGATATTTAGGGGGGACCCCAAGTCATTTTTTTTTTTAATTTGAAGCAGGGGTTACCCTTAATATCCATAGCAGACCTGAATGGCCTGTTAATTGAATTTGGGGGGACCCCCACACTTTTGTTTTTTTTTTATCAATGACTTTCAATGAATGACTGTTCTCTGTGTTACGGGATCCGACAATTCATTAGCCGCGAGTGATTTTAAATAGCTTTTTTTCCTGTAAAAATTACACTTTGTGCAGGGACAGTTCTCGATATTACATATACTAAATCTCAAATTCATTCGAATCATTCGTTATATCCGCTATAATAATTTCTTTCGTATTAGTTGAAATTCGATATTTGGTAGTTGGATTCGAATTGTTCTCTGTGTTACGGGAGCCGGCAATTCATTAGCCGCGAGTGATTTTAAATAGCTTTTTTTCCTGTAAAAATGACACTTTGTGCAGGGACAGTTCTAAGCACGGGAAACATGGGCCCCTTCACAGACATACTATAGAGTTATAACGTTAATACGTTTTTGGATAACTCATTATTATTCGTAGAGTGTCGATATTCGATATATACTGAATCTCAAATTCATTCGAATCATTCCTTATATCCGCTATAATAATTTCTTTCGTATTAGTTGAAATTCGTAAACGGAATTTCGTATTCCGTACAGAATTCGTATTCGAAAGAATTCGTACTTCGGATTCGTACGAATGTACGAATTTCAAAAAATTCGTACGAATTTCCGATTCGTACGAAACTAATCGCACATGACTAAGAGGTAGCTCGTGTTAACAAATTACCATGTGATAAAAAGCATGTATAACATATTCCAGTTGTGTATACAAATAATTCTAACTGTCACCACGTGATAAGTGAATAAACATAGAAAAATATGTGATACAAACTATATGAATAACACAAATATATAAAAAATGTTTTTATATATATATATAATATAAACGCTGAAAAAAAAGGTAAGTGTCACAAGATTCTTTCTCCAATCAAGGAAACAAGTGAAATATTTTTTTTAACCTTCCTTTGAAGTGAAAAAAATATTTCTTTCAAAATTCCTTTTCCCACAAGTGTTTAAACAATCTTCTTTCACCACACCACTGTGTTCTATGTGACTTCTCCCAAAGGAATCTCACTCACCAGATCCTGATGCTCGCACTTTCGTGACGAGCAAACACGCTTATAAGATCTCAAACAGCAGTCCGGTGGTTTCTCCACACTATCCACTACGTGATGTCGTGATATTCCACATGTGAACAAAAAAAGTGCTCCAATAGTGTAATCCAATAAAACCACTTTTATTAAAACCACACAACACAAAATCTTCAACCGATCCACTCACATTTTTTTAAAATCAAACCAGCAAAAGTGAAAAGGTAATCTCCACAGCAAACTCCACTTTAAATATCACATTCACAAATATGGTCTGTATTCGCGGCGGACTCGAGGTGCAACAGATACTCCTTTATCTCACCCTCTCCTCGTAGCTCAGACCTCAAAGATAGCTAGACTTTCCTCCTGTTTGAATATGGCGCTGGTGCTGTTACAAACGATTGCCGCTCAGCAACGCTCCGACATGTTTCGTCACTCTACCACTTATTCATGGGAATAAGTCGTATTTTCAATAAGCCTCATTTAAAGTCCCATTTTTTTCTATTTCAGAACTTTTATTTATTCATTTTTTTTAGGGACCATGCCCATCTTCTCTGTATGATTCTAATTTTAGTATAAGTCCTGCCGAAGTGATGGCGCAGACATTTTTTTTTAAGGAAAAAAGCACTGTAGCTTGTTTAGTGCAAAATAATGGGTCTGCTTTAGATAGAAGTATGAGAAGTGGAGCAAAGGAAAACTTTGAAGTAAATGCAGAGATGTTTCACATAGCAACCAGCTAGCCTAATGCCCTGTACACACGATTGGACATTCCGACAACAAAATCTATCAGATTTTTTCTGACGGATGTTGGCTCAAACTTGTCTTGCATACACACGGTGGCACAAAGTTGTCGGAAATTCTGATCCTCAAGAAAGCGCTGACGTACAACACGTACGACCGGACTATAAAGAGGAAGTTCAGTAGCCAATAGCTTCCGTCTCCTAATTTATTCTGAGCATGCGTGGCACTTTGTGCGTCGGAATTGTCTACACACAATTGGAATTTACGCGACCAAGCTCTCAAACTTTGTGTGTCGGAAATTCCGATGGAAAAAGTCTGATGGAGCCTACACACGGTCGGAATTTCCAACAACGCGCTCCGATCGCACATTTTCCATCGGAATGTCCGATCATGTGTACAGGACATTAGATTCTTAATCTCTTCTAAGATAGAAATAAATAAACTTGATTCATTGTTATGGCAACAGCTTTGATTTTTGCAAAGTATGATGGGGTTCCATGATTTCTCTGGATTGTTGGCAGTTGCATCTCTTTTATTTATACCTTTTGTCTTAGCAAACATATGAGTTCACAGCAATGGTTGTAATGATTAGCATATCATGTGTGCTGCGTGCATCATCTCCATGTTACTTTTCAATAGATCAACACAGCTGATTGATCTATTTTAAGCCCTTTCAATGCAATCTTCTTTGTTAACAAAAATGCAGTACAATAAAGTGATAGAAAATAGCATTTGACATGTTGCACACAAGAACAATTATGCAGGTAATTTTAGAGTGTGACAATAATTGTAAGGGCTTTCTACACCCTGCAATATGTTATCTAGAGCTTTGATCTTTTTTTTCATGTGAATGCTTTCAAGTCAGCTTGGAACACACACATTTAGACAGTTGTACAAACACGTTTAGTAAGGAAACAAATAGTGTGTATATGATACTGGCCTGTATAAACCTGCATGCCTTGAATTTAGTATATTAAAATATTATTTCAGGATTTTCAATTTTATTTAATCTAATTAAAGTTGTTTGGTGTAAAAATGTTATACATTACAAAATATTGATAGTATTATAGTTTCTTTAACCTAAAGTATTTGTAAGGGCAAACATTTTATTTAAGTTTTAGTATAGTATAGTAGGGAAGGGTGAGACTAGTTGGCCAAGTTTTTATTGCTGTCTGTGTCTCTGCTCGGGAGATTCACCCCTCTATTTGTCCTGATAATCATTGTCACCAGCACAGAATGTTATGGGAAAGTTTAAATTGTCACCAAACATGGGGTGCTGGAAAACTCTTCAGCCTAGCTTCATACTGTAAGCGGGAATGAAATCGTGTGAGTTCAGCTGAAGTCGCACAATTTCATTCCCACAAGTCCCGACTTCAGGGATGATTTCAGAGACATCTGTGTGGGTTTCTGCACAGATGTCTATTGAAATCGCACCCCAAAGTCGCCAAAAGTAGTACAGAATGGCACCAATTCAGACGGTGCTATTGCCAGCAATAGCCGACGATTTGGCATGCGATTTGACATGTCAAGTTGCATGCCAAATTGCTGCAATGTGAACCAGGGCTTAATGTGAGACCTGTTCTGCTGACAACTGAGAAGGGAACTCTAAGGCTGGCTTCACACTGGGGCGGTGCGGGGCGGCGACGGTAAAGCAGCGCTATATTTAGCGCTGCTTTACCATCGTTTTTCCCGCGGTATGCGGCCGCTAGCGGGGTGGTTTTAACCCCCGCTAGCGGCCGCAAAAGGGTTAAAAACCTCCGCAAAGCGCCGCTGCAGCGGCGGTTTGCGGGCGGTATCCCCGCGGTTTCCCATTGATTCCAATGGGAAGGAGCGGTATAGGAGCGGTGAATACACCGCTCCTTCACCGCTCCAAAGATGCTGCTAGCAGGACTTTTGTTGCGGTCCTGCTAGCGCACCGCTCCAGTGTGAAAGCCCGCCGGCTTTCACACTGGAGTGAATGGGGCCGGTTTTTTCAGGCGGTACACAGGCGCTATTTTTAGCGCCGTACCGCCTGAAAACCGCCCCAGTGTGAAAGGGGCCTAAATGAGAGAGGGGAGTTTTGGGAGTTTTGTCAAAGCTTAATTGAACAAGCTAAAGTTAGAAGCTGATTGGTCATCATGCACAGCTGCACCAGATTTTGCACTCTCCAGATTAAGTAAATCAACCCCTTTATGTATCTTTACTCTAAGACCCCTTTCACGCTGGGTCGTTTTGTAGGCACTATTGTGCTAAAAATGGCACCTGCAAACCGACCTGAAACAGCTGCTGCTGTGTCTCCAGTGTGAAAGCCCTGAGGGCTTTCACACTGGAGCGTGCGCTAGCAGGACGGTAAAAAAAGTCCTGCTAGCAGCATCTTTGGAGCGGTGAGAAGCGGTGTATTCACCGCTCCTATACCGCTCCTACCCATTGAAATCAATGGGACACCGCGGGGATACCGCAGTAATACCGCCGGCAAAGTGCCGTTTTGCGGGGGTTTTAACCCTTTTTCGGCCGCTAGCGGGGGTTAAAACCACCCCGCTAGCGGCCGTATACCGCGGCTAAAACTACGGTAAAGCAGTGCTAAATATAGCGCTGCTTTACCGTCGCCGGCCGCACCACCCCAGTGTGAAACCAGCCTTATGTCTCAATACGTAGCTTATCTCTGACACCAATAGACAATAAATAAAAAATAAAATAAAAACCCTAACATCCTCCAGGGATAGGCAAAAAAGTTGTACAATTTGATTTAACATGGGGAAAAGATCTTTGATGTTCCCCGAAGGCAATTATATATTTCTCAGATGAATATTCTTCAATGTTATTTCTTACAAACATAAAAAAACAATGATAGCTTTTGCATTTCCAGTTTTTTTTTTTTTTTAAAGCAATCTACTGAATTGGCTAGATCCAGCTCCTCTAATAATAGTTTTGTATTGTACTTTGATATTTTTAATTACTAGATTGGGTGGTACTTTTATAAACTTCATAACAGACTTCTTCTATGATGTTCTTAATTTATACTTTATCTTTCTTTTATAATTATTGATTATTGATGCTACAAGGTATATTTGCACTTTTTTCAGTGCTTTCTAAAATTCGTCTTTTTTTTTTTTTTTTTATAAACGTGTTAATTGGTAAATGCAAAATTCTTGCACAATATTATATAGTAGTTAAAACATTTGCTGACTGAAACATATTACATTAATTAAATTTCACTTTTTTATAATATAGTTATATTTTGTATTGGTAATTTGCACTTTATATAAAAATAAGGAAAACATGAGTCACTATTGTAGGTTAAATTAGACAAGTCAAGACAGCTGAAAATAATATAAATATTCTTGCCAGTGGGAATGTGTTAAATAACAAATACGGTAACTATAGCCACCCTCTAGTGGAGAAACAAAATAAATGCTGATGGAGATAAACTAAACTAATAATCAGAGGAAAAGTTTATTTTATTGCATACCTATTTAAAGTGGGGTGCCCCCTAAAAAAAAATTTTTAAAAGTCAGCAGCTACAAATACTGCAGATGCTGACTTTTAATAATCGGACACTTACCTGTCCCAGGGTCCAGCGATGCGGGGGAACGAAGCCCCCCCCTCGTTCCCCGCTCTGCTCGCTGCGCCGGCATTCTTACTGTGGGCACCCGGCTGTGGCTTCACAGCCAGGCACCCACTGCGCATGTGCGAGCGGCGCCGCTCGCTGTGATACGCCGCGCAGTCATCTGGGACACGTGACAGGTCCCAGATGACTGTGCGGCGCCGAGGGTAAGTGATGTCAGTGCCCGGGCACTGAAGGAGGCAGACTATGAGGGACCCCCTAGCAACAGGCATTTAGAGGTAAGTTAATTTTTTTTTTTTTTTGAGGAATTTTCAGCTATTTTTTTTTTGGGGAAACACCACTTTAACCACTTCAATACAGAGCACTTTCACCCCCTTCCTGCCCAGGCCAATTTTCAGCTTTCAGCGCTGTCGCACTTTGAATGACAATTACACGGTCATGCAACACTGTACCCAAATTACATTTTTATAATTTTTCCCCCACAAATAGAGCTTTCTTTTAGTGGTATTTGATCACCTCTGCAGTTTTTATTTCTTGCACTATAAACAAAAGAAGAATGACATGTTTGAAAAAAAAAACACAATATTTTTTACTTTTTGCTATAGTAAATATCCACAATTTTTTTTTAAAACAAATTTTTTCCTCAGTTTAGGCCGATACGTATTCTTCTACATATTTTTGGTAAAAAATATTGCAATAAGTGTATATTGATTGGTTTGCGCAAAAGTTATAGCGTCTAACAAAATAGGGGATAGATTTATAGCATTTTTCTTCTTATTATTTTTTTACTAGTAATGGCGGTGATCTGCGATTTTTATCATGACTGCGATATTGCAGCGGACACATCAGGCACTTTTGACACATTTTTGGGACCATTCACATATCCGTGCTATAAAAATGCACTGGTGGGGGGAAAACCGCAGCGCACCAGTGTGAAAGCAGCCTTGGACCCCTTTCACACAGTCAGTCCGACAGTCCGACCAATTGGACCCTCCATTCACCTATAAGTAGTGGCAGACATAAACCGATTTGTGTTCTACCTCCAATACGATCTGCTAAAAAGTATAGTGGGCTGCGTCTGTGTATGCTCTGCATATGCAGAGTGGACACGGACATGCCATACACACGCTCCGCACATTGTGGCCCGCAACCACTTACCAAGTTGCTTAAGTGGCCCTCACTCTTCAATAGGTTGGGCACCCCTGATCTAGAGAATGAACAGTAAAGATAAAGTTGGTGCTGTGTTCCCTCTAATTGGTATACAAGGGATGTATATGTGTGTATCCCAAGTGGGGTGCACCTAATGATGGATCATGCAACATGCATATATGCCTGCACATAAACATATACACATATATACATACACATACATATATACATATATATATATGAAATATTAATATTATATATTTACTATACCACTCCCGACCGGTAGAGCAAAGACAGACCTGTTTGTGTGTGTGTGGGGGGGGGGGGGGGTAAGGGGAAGAAGGAGGGGGAGAAACAAACCAGAAATGGGCATTTATCTGTTATAACAAGGTGTTTGCGTCTAACTCCTCATTGAGTCCCCCTGGCGAGAGCAAATTGAGGAGAAATATCCAGAAAGTCTCCCGCTGGCAGAGTCGTTTGAAACGCTTCGCAGCAGGCAAACCTCTGGAGATGGCCTCTATGACCCACACCTTCAGGCCTTCGTTGGACTTTTGACGTTGAGTCAAAAAATGTATTGGCACACTGTGCTCATCACATCCCTGTTCGATGAACCTGTGCTTGCCAAACCATTGGCGGAGGGGACAGATTGTTCTGCCAACATATAGGAGGCCACAAGGACAGGTCCGACAGTATACTACGTGATCACTGGAGCAATTGTGAAACTGTTTTAAAGGGTACGTTTTTCCTTTTGTAGAGAAGCTTTTTTGTCCATGCTGGACAAATTTATACATCATGCATAATTTTTTCTTGCATTGAAACATGCCCACTAGTAGGATCAGGGGGGTGTAGGTGGTGGGAACTGGCTTGGGTTTGCGGATCTTACTTGGCGTAACTCAGCTCTTGATATTTTTGGCCTTGCAGTAGGAAACTTTGGGCTTGAATGTTAGGGTGGAACCCAGAAAAGGATCTTCCAGCAGGATGTGCCAGTTCTTGATGACGATTTTTTTCCATTTGTCTGTAGCGGTCATGGAACTGGGTGGTAAACCTTGCTGGCGTGTTGGATTTAGGTGTCGGTTTAACCTGATACTGTTGGAAAGCATCATCTACGAGAGCTGAGGGGTATCCCTTGTCAAGAAATTTTCGGATTAAGAGTAGGCCTTGGGTCTGGTAATCCTCATCTCTGGTACAATTGCGTTGAATCCTGTGGAACTGGCTCTTGTCCCCCCATGTTAATTAGGTTTCTGGTTACAGGTGTATTGTAAAGCCCCATACACATGCTCGGATTATCCGAGGACCAGGTCCGTCGGATCATGTCTGTCGGATCATGTCCGTCGTACTTTGTCCGTTGTTGGTTTTGCGTACACACGGTCGGACAAAGTTGTCGGAAAATCCGATCATTCTGAACGTGGTGACATTTGTTGCCTACGACGGGACTACGTAGAGGCTAGTAGCCAATAGCCTTGGTCTTGTAATGTGATCGTAGCACTTTGTCCGTCGGAATTCGCTACACACGATCGGATTTGGTGTGATCGGACTTTGTTGTCAAAAAATCTATCCAGCAGGAGATAGGACTTTGTCCGTCAGACAATCCGATGGAAACTGTCCGATGGTGCCTACACACGGTCGGAATTTCCGACAACATTGTCTGATAGGACAGAATCCATCGGAAAATCCGACCGTGTGTATGGGGCTTTAGAGTAATACGAGCAAGAGGGGGGAACCTCCTCTTCAACTGTATATAAGACAGTATTCTTGTTCTAAGAAACAGTCCATGTTCAGCAACCAAATGAGTATTGTCTTGTTTTGTTGGTTGTTATATATATGGTTGATATCTATATTCAGACTGGGAGGAAGCGGTATATGATGAAAGCACTGAGGCGGAGTGTGGGACGTTTCATTACATTGGTGGCAAGCAGTGGGACGCTTCCTGCAGTCTGAGACATCCAAACTTCCACCTTGATCCAAGGCCAGGATAGCAGGAGAGGAGGAGAGGTACAGATAACAGCCGCCATGGAAGAGGAATTCGGAAGGAGGTTGTGAGAGATGCAGATACATCACAGAGGACCAGTGTCAGAGCAGGTCCTGCTGGGATGGTATGATTCTATCCGCTGGGAACTCTGGAAGGAAGCGCTAGCCCATGAGCAGCGACACCAGGGAAAAATTCTCTCCTCCTTCCAGGAAAGGTAATGGTAGCAGTACAGAGTGCGAATGGTGTTTTTGGGGGAACAACCGCATAAGGAATGGAAAGCTGAGTTAACCAGGCTGGTCCAGGTGGAGATGCGGTTGGATGAGAGCTACATAGCCCTCCACTGGTATGTAGCCCAAGTGTGCCCGTGGACAGCGGATGACACCCCAACAGAAGGCTTTGGCTATGGCGGCCTGGGGCTGTTATTAGAGAGGCTGTCACAGGACCCTGACTTTGGGAGCGATTTGGAGTGGCATTTGGAAGAAATCTCGGAATACAGAGAATGGATGCTGAATGTCTCAGAATTTCCCTGGGAACTGGAAGATTTGGAGTTTCTAGCCAATCAGGAATGGAAGCTGGAGATTGCCTACAGACAGCTGCTATATTCTGCTCATCAGCGGGTCTGGGCTCCCTTTGCCTGGGATTATCAGGCAATACCAGCTGACAACTCTGAAATCCTGGCTGAAGAGTCGGCAATGTGGCAGAGTAACAGTGTGCTTTGCCAACCTGCTCCCACAGCTATGGACGCAGAGATCTTATGGCAGATGCAGCAAGTGCTGACTGACCTTGATGATCCTGTTTCTGCATGGGCTGATCTTGGATGGAGGAATGCATCTGTTCAGCAGCTGGATGAGGGTACGGGAGATGGAGCAGTTGGCCATCTCTCCAGCCACAGACCACAGAATGTATGGATTTAATTAACCGTTCATCAGAGTTTGTTATAGTTTATACGTCCCATGCCAAAGTGTTGGCCCTTAGGCCCCTAGTGCAGCCAACCCATGCCCTGGATTTTCAGCAATTCCAGAGACTTGTGATCTGATAGACTTTTCTGCTAAGGAATAACAACCTGGTGAGCCTCCAGCAGAAGAGCTGGTATCAGGGCCAAACTTCACTAAGCTGTGCCCAGCACCAACAGCAATATCTGTGGAGTTACAAGGAACTTCCCCAGCTGAAGCGCTGGCCACTGGACAGAGGGTCCAAGACCTCTGCCCTACATCTGTGGCAGTTCCAGAGGCTCAGGGTGAGAAGGTGGGGGTCACTTTCCAGCAGCAGATCAGGATACAGGGGGAGAAGGGAGAGGGGGTGTTCGACGTCCCTCCCCAACAGTCGGCCGGGGTGGAGGAAGGGGTCTTTCCTCCCCAGCAAAGATCCATGCACCTGGGAGACAGTACCACAGACATGTCATCCCAGCAGCCAGATGAGGGAATGTAAAAGGAAGCAGCCGGCTCACCTCTCCAATGGCAGATACACAGTTTGGGAGAGGAGGAATCCAGCCTCCTGCCCCAACGATTAGCCAAAGTGGAGGATGCGGAGTCCCCAGCAGAAGTGCTGGCAACAGGGCAGAGTGCTACCAACCTCTGCCCAGCACTGGCAAAAACTGTGGAGTTCCAGGGAGCCATGGCAATCGGCCCCTCTCTCCAGCGACAAGCAGATGTATTAAAGCTTCTACTCCCAGCTAAATCACTGGCAACAGGGCAGAGCACCTACAGTGTATCTACAGCTTTATGAAGCTGGGGCGATTGGCCCCTCTACCCAGCAGTAGACTGACCCCCGGAATGGTAAAGACCACCCAGCTGATGTGCTGACAGCCGGACAGAGAGTCTATGACCTCTGCCCCACGCCTACTGATGACAAAAATTCCTTGCAGCCAAGAATGGAGATCATGTGGACTGACTATGAAAGCTCACTCTGCCCGACTAATGAATGTCCAGATCTTGTTAGTCGACTTTGATGGGGGAGAAATGTGATGGACTCACCCGGGACACCTCAAATGGAAAAATAATATTGATGGACGCAAGGCATAACACAATAATAGAAGCCCTGGAGGTGGACTCCTTTTGTGACAAATATCCCACAATAAAAATGATAGTTAAACTTTGGATAACAATTAAAAAACAGATGGGCTATAGCGGGATGTCTGAATACACTCCTCTTTGGGATAACAACAATCTACAAGAAGTCCTTCAGCTGGGAAAAAACAGAGAGTGAGAACAGCAGGGAATCAAAAGATTGAGGCAACTATATAAAGGCAATACCCTTAAAAAATCTAGTGAACTGAAAAACGAGTTTAATATACCACAGGGTACGTTTTATTATTATTTGCAAATAAGACATGGCCTTGATGCCCAATTTTTGGGTCAATCCTTGGTATGGAATGAGATACCTCTATGCCAGAGTATACTGCACTTAGGCTCTACCAAAGGGTTGATATCGGAGATATATGGGCAAATAACCCACAATATGAATATAGGAGGGAATCTTCAAAACGTAAAAACAAAATGGGAAGAAGACATAGGAGTAATAACAAATGACCAGTGGAGAAGAATATTAGAGATAGCCCGGCAGTATCAGTTTCCCCTCCGCAAAGGATATCTCACCTGATGTTGGTGAATAGGGCTTATTACACACCCAAACGACTATTCAAGTTTGGTAGGAGACTTGATGACAAATGTCCCAGATGTCAAGAGGTGGGGGACCTCTTGCATATGATGTGGAAATACCCTAAACTGTTCTGGTATTGGGAGGGAGTGACCAACATCATGAGAGATATATTTGCGATTAAACTGGAAAAGGAAGCCATGGTGTGTGTACTGGGATATAGAAGGGGAAGGGGAGAGAGGAAAAGTACCACTGTAGCAATCCTAAGAGGCCTGTTTCAGGCCAGGAAAATGATTGCGATGAACTGGCAATCAAAGGAACCCCCTACAGTAAACAACTGGATCAAGACAATGAATGAGACCTTATGTCGGGAAAGAACAGTATATTTAAAAAGAGGTAATTTTATTGAATACGATAGGATGTGGGCTCTATGGATGACCAAATTGGGCCCCTCTGAACATGCGGGCAATGACCAAAATATAGCAACCAGACAGGGTAGATAATGAGAAAGGGAGACGTTAATGGCTTAGAACAGGAAGGACAAGGAGCATAGATCACTGAAAACTCCTGTGGACCCTAGAGGATAAAGTTTAATAAAACAGGTGAATAGGCATATGTGGACACATAGATATCTATATACTAGGATGGGGAAGGGAAGGGGGGAAGGGAGGGATGGAGAGTAATAATAGAATAGAATATTAGAATAGACCAGCGGTAGGATAGTGGTTATATGATTTTGTCTCGCAGAAGTCCCCAGGTATAATATTATCTTGTGCTTGTATAAATCATTTTTAATTTGTGATAAAAGACTGTTTTTGTACATGTTTCTTTTTACTGTATTGTTAAATAACCTTGGAAATAAGAAAATAGATAAAGATTTAATGTTAAAAAAAAAAGGGTGGAGGAAGTGGTCTTTCCTCCCCAGCAAAGATCCATGCACCTGGGAGACAGTACCACAGACATGTCATCCCAGCAGGTCTGGGACCTTGTTAGTCAACTTTGATGGGGGAGAAATGTTGTGATGGACTCACCCGGGACAGAGGCATTTGGAGGGGACTGAATGCCAGCCTCTTGCCTACCGACTATGGGCCCCTGGCATTTGAGGGAGCTACAAGCATTTAGGAAGATATTTTGTTATGTAATGCAAAAAGACATTATTAAGATCATGGTCTCTGCCAGCTTGGGACTCAGTGGACAGATGTCAGTGAAAGGAATGCTGATTAATGAGATCTGGAAAGCCCAGGTCTTTCACCCAACAGTTTATTGTCTCATTAACACACCTTTGTCTCCTAGCAAACTATTGGGTATGTGTTTATACTTATGTGTATTGTAAGTTGAGTGAGGAGATGGCAAGTCTACCCTGAAAGGTCATATCTCTGAGTCACCAAGCCTAGATAACTAGCTCATGTTAATTAGGTTTCTGGTTACAGGTGTATTGTTAGAGTAATATAAGCAGGAGGGGGAACCTCCTCTTCAACTGTATATAAGACTGTATTCTTGTTCTAATAAACAGTCCATGTTCAGCAACCAAACGAATATTGTCTTGTTTTGTTGGTTGTTAGCAGCGGTTGGAATATCTGATATCTATATTCAGACTGGGAGGAAACGGTATATGACGAAAGCACTCAAGCGTAGTGTGGGACGTTTCGTTACACATAGTAACATATAGCATTTTTTTATTGTTAACTTTAACAATTAAATAGTCTGTGCTGATTTGCAAATACTGTGAATGCCCTACCTATAGCATTAGTTTACAAAAAAAAGTGAAGAGGAAAAGCTATAAACACAGTCTTAAAATTGAAGTCTTCAACCATATTTAATAAAGTGTAGCTTATTTGCAAAGTGGGAAATGTATACCACTGGCACTCTGTGTTTTGGTTTCTGTAATGAAAATTTGTAAGTTCTGTATATAATTGTATTCTATTTTGTATGTATTGCTGCAGTAGTTATTATTAATTTTGAACCACTAATCAATATGAGGATATGAGCTGCCTATCTACAAAATGTCCGGGTCAGGTGGCGAGCCAGCCAGCAGGGGTTTCCAGGTGACCCTGAGTATCCGAAATGAGGAGCTTGAGACGATCCGGGAATTTCTGATAATCAGCAGGCTGCGGTAAGCCTTTTGCTTACATTTGAGTTATCAGACTTCCTTGATCGGTAAGGCATTTTCGGGACAAAGGGTACCTATTTTACTCCCCTTAATCGAACTGTATTGATTGGTGGTTATATGTTATGTTGTCACTGTCTACTGTCCATTGGAGTGTTATAGATAAGAAAGGGAAGAAAAGTGCTGTTCACAGGTATATGTAGTACATCTGCTAAGTAGTTTAGAGGCAAGAGGGTATAGGCACACGTAGAGAAGACTGGCCAGTCATTATGGGCATTAAATTAAGTAAGGGGATGAAGGGTAAGAGACCCTCAAAAATGCCCAGCGCAAGAGGAGCGCTATATATAAACTGAAGGTGTAGTTCCGCCTATACTGAGTAAACAGCTAGAGAAACAGCTATCTATGTGAGCAGGATGGATCAAGGGTGACAATTAACATGAGACAGAAAGGGACATTTTGATGTTAAGTGGGATGAATCAGGCACTGCAAATAGTAAAGTCAAGAAACAGAGAAATGAGAGTTAAAACAGAATAGTTTATATGTTGTCAGAGTGTCAGGGACCCAGCGCAGGACGAGCGGCCCGCTCTCCGGTGCGCATGCGCGGCGGCCCCGCTCTCCGGCGCATGCGCACTCGGCGGTCCGGCGCTCGCGCATGCGCACTGGCGCCCGTTTGTGCGCCTTGGCGCACAATTAGCGTCCACTGGGCGCCTATAAAAGCTGCCTGACGCACAGGCACTTTGCTGGTCTGTCTTTCCAGCTCAGTGCCTGTGTGTCTCCTGTGTTTACCAGATCTGATCCTGTATCCTGACCCCTTGGCTTGTTTAAACGGACTTTGCTGCCTGATCCTGTGTTTGACCCCCTGCTTGCTCAACGGACTTTGCTGCCTGATCCTGTGTTTGACCCCCTGCTCGCTCAACGGACTTTGCTGCCTGATCCTGTGTTTGACCCCCTGCTTGCTCAACGGACTTTGCTGCCTGATCCTGTGTTTGACCCCCTGCTTGCTCAACGGACTTTGCTGCCTGATCCTGTGTTTGACCCCCTGCTTGCTCAACGGACTTGCCGCCTGATCCTGTGTCTCACTCCCTGCTTGCTTCCACGGACTGGCATTATACTTGTGTGTGACCCCCGGCCTGCTGTCCGGACTTACATCACTACTGACTGCTCAGTGACCTGTGTCAGTTCATCAGCCAGGTGTTTGGGCTCCTGCCCCTCCTCTCTGCCATCTGCCGGTCTGCCCAGGCCAGGTCCACATCTCTCCCAGGCATTCCACTGGTCCCACCTGCCGGAGGTGACCTGTGCCTCCTGGTGCCGTTTGTTCCCTGTTTCACCTCCAGGGGGCAGATTGCGCCGGGTCGCAAGGGTGAACCGCTCTCAGCATTTCGGTCTCGGTAAGTACATCCCTGATAGTACAGACCAGCCATGTCTGAGACCGACAGAGCGTGTTCACCCCTTGAGATCCTGTGTCAGCAGATGGCAGCACTTACTGAGGCTGTCCAAAAACTGCAGATGGGCTACGCTCAAGTTGACAGTCGCCTACAGCAATTAACTGGGCCATCTGCCCCTGCATCCGGCCACTCAGCCACCATCAGCGGGGTTCCTCCATCAGCAGCCTCCAGCAACCCCACAGTGGTTGTGGCTTCCCCTGAACCTAGGGTGCCTACACCCGAACGCTTCACGGGTGATCGAAAGAGATTTAGGGCGTTCAAAAATGCCTGCACCCTGTACCTAGCCCTACAGCCCAGGACCTTCTCCTCTGAAGTGGTGAAAGTGGGGTTCATCATCTCCCTCCTGGCCGAGGAACCCCAGGCTTGGGCCCATAGCCTGATGGAACAGAGAGACCCCATATTGAACTCAGTTGACACTTTTTTTGAGAGTATGGGTCAGCTCTACGACGATCCCCAGAAGGGGGCCACCGCTGAAACCACCCTGCACCATCTCTCCCAAGGCCGGAGACCGGTTGAAGACTACACTGCTGAATTCAGAAAATGGTCAGCCGACACCGGCTGGAATGGGCCGGCCCTCAAGTATCAGTTCCGCCAAGGACTTTCTGACACCCTTAAAGATGAACTTGCCCGGATTGATGTCCCGGAATCTCTGGAGGACCTCATACAAGCAGTCACCAAGATTGACAGACGCCTGCGTGAACGCCGCGCTGAACGTTTCCAGACGCCTCGTCCCAGTTGGATGATACCCAAGCCGAGTCCTGCCCAGTCTTCTTATCATCCGCCACCTGTGCCCTCTTCTGGAATTGAGCCCATGCAGCTGGGCCTGGTTCGCGCCCCTCTGACCCCAGAGGAGCGCTTACACAGACGTCAGGCCAACCTGTGCCTCTATTGCGGGGGTTCCGGGCACTATCTTCGCACCTGCCCCATTAGGCCCAGTAAGTCCCTTCCCAGGTTTAATTTAAACTACCAGGTCTCCGGTCTATCTCACACTTATATTACCCTCTTTATCTCTTTGCAGTTAACGGGAAAGGAGGTCCGCCTCCCGGCCATAATTGATTCCGGGGCTTGCAGCTGCTTCTTGGATTCCTCTCTCGCTACTCGGCTCCAGCTTCCCCTGGTCCCCAAGAAGCAGTGCCTCCAGGTTCATCTAGCCGATGGATCCCTTCCGCGCTCCGGCTTGATCACTTTGGAAACCAACCCTATTCCTGTTACTACCGATTCCGGCCACAAGGAGCTCCTCCGCTTGGATATTATTCCATCTCCCATGTTTCCCATTATTCTGGGGCTCCCTTGGTTGCAGGCACATGAACCCCTGATTAACTGGCGGACGAAGGAGGTCTCCTTCCCTTCCCAATACTGTTCCCAAAACTGCTCCCCCGCAACCCTGGCGTCCTGTTCAGCTCTAGCACCAGCACCCGACAACCTGAAGCATGTCCCGCCTACCTACCTAGAATTTAGGGACGTTTTCGATAAACAACAGGCCGACCGCCTACCACCTCACCGACCCTACGACTGTCCCATAGACCTCTTACCCGGTGCCGCGGTTCCTTTTGGCCGTATTTTCCCTCTGTCCGAGACTGAGTTAGCCACTCTCAAGGCCTACATCGATGACAACCTGGCCAAAGGGTTCATCCGCCCTTCCTCGTCACCTGCTGGGGCCGGCATTTTCTTTGTCGAGAAAAAGGACGGTTCCCTGAGGCCCTGTATCGATTATAGAGAGATTAACAAAATTACCATTAAGAACAGGTACCCTCTTCCCCTCATCCCCGAACTGTTCCAACGGTTTCGGTCCGCTCAGGTCTTCTCTAAACTTGACCTCCGAGGGGCCTATAACCTCATACGGATCAGGGCGGGCGATGAGTGGAAGACCGCTTTTAGATCAAGGTTCGGGCACTACGAGTATCTCGTAATGCCATTCGGGCTCTGTAATGCCCCGGCAACATTCCAACACTTAGTGAATGACATTTTCCGGAGATACTTGGATGACTTCCTAGTAGTCTACCTGGATGATATACTCATCTTCTCGGCCTCTCTCGATCTCCACCGTACGCACGTTAAAATAGTCCTCACCATCCTCAGGCAGCATAAACTTTACCTGAAAGCAGAAAAATGTGAGTTCGAGAAGTCCACGGTACAGTTCCTGGGGTTTGTTATCTCTACCAGTGGGGTTGCCATGGATCCACAGAAGGTACAGGCCATTCAAGATTGGCCGGCTCCCAAAGATAAAAAGGGAGTTCAGAGATTTATTGGGTTTGCCAACTTCTATAGGAGGTTTATCGTGGGCTTCTCCTCCATTGTGGCACCGATCACCCTACTCACCCACCAACACAGTCGGTTCAGTTGGTCTCCTGAGGCCCAGGCGGCCTTTGTCCAGTTGAAGTCCTTATTTTCATCCGCCCCGATCTTACGGCACCCAGATCCCGCATTGCCCTTTGTGTTGGAGGTGGATGCCTCTGAAACGGCCCTCGGAGCCATTCTCTCCCAGCGCCAGGGTGCCAAGGCCCTCCTTCACCCAGTGGCCTTTGCCTCCCGAAAGCTGAGCCCGCCAGAGAGAAATTATGATGTGGGGGATAGGGAACTGCTGGCCATTAAATTTGCCCTCGAGGAGTGGCGGTACCTCTTGGAGGGGGCATCTCACCCTGTTATGGTTTGGACCGACCATAAGAATCTTGAATATCTCAGGACAGCCAAACGGCTGAGACCCAGGCAGGCTAGGTGGGCCCTCTTCTTTTCAAGATTTAATTTCCTCATTGCCTACAGACCAGGTTCCAAGAACGGAAAGGCCGATGCGCTCTCCCGCATGTTCCTAGAATCTCCCCAAGAAACCAAACCCAGTACCATCCTGACTCCACAAAACTTCGGCCTACTGACTCAAATAGACCTCATGTCCACAATCAAAGCTGCGACCAAACACGACCAGGTCCCTACCAACCTCTCACTGGCCAAACACGATGACCTCCTGTGGTCTGGGGAGAAGATCTTCGTGCCCCCTGGGGTAAGACGCCTTGTGCTTGAAACCTTCCATGACCACAAATTGGCAGGCCACTTTGGTTCCAGGAAGACCTCAGAGCTTATTGCTCGTTCCTTTTGGTGGCCAGGCTGGAGGCAGGACTGTAAAGATTATGTCGCTTCTTGCGTCCTTTGCCAGCGCAGCAAGGGACCCAAGACCAAATCCTGGGGGCTACTGAGACCACTTCCCATTCCGGATCGCCCATGGGCAGAAGTCTCCATGGACTTTATCGTGGAGTTACCCCCTTCCAGGGGATACACCACCATTCTGGTCATTGTGGACCGGCTCTCTAAAATGGCTCATTTTATCCCTCTGGTAGGTACCCCGTCTGCCTCCACCACGGCTGACGTATTCTTCAAAGAGATCGTAAGACTTCATGGGGTGCCCAGGAGCATCACGTCCGACAGGGGTACCCAGTTTACTTCTAAGTTTTGGAAGGAATTATGCAAATCCCTTGAAATAAAGATCTGCTTGTCTTCTGCCTACCATCCCCAGAGCAACGGTCAAACGGAAAGGACCAACCAGACACTTGAACAGTACCTCCGTTGCTTCTGCTCTGATTCCCAAAATGACTGGTCCTCCCTCTTACCCTACGCTGAATTCGCGTATAATAACTCCATTCATTCCGCCACCAAGCAAACACCCTTTTGGGCCAACTCTGGTTTCCATCCTTCTTTTCTCCCAGAATCTCCCCCGGAAAACTCGGTTCCTGCAGCTCAAGACCGTGTAGAGTCTTTACAGATCAATTTTAAAAAATTGCAAAAATGCATGCAGGAAGCTCAAGAAGGGTACAGTAAGCACTTCAACAAGGGGAGGAAGGAGAACCCGGCTTTTGGGGTTAACGAAGAGGTCTGGCTGTCCTCCTCCAACCTGAAGCTACCTGTCCCCTCCCGGAAATTGGGGCCAAGGTTTATTGGCCCATTCAGGGTCAAAAGGATAGTGAACCCTGTGGCTTTTGAACTTGATTTACCTCCAAGTTACAGGATCCATCCTGTTTTTCATGCCTCCCTTTTGAAACCCACCACTCCCAGCCCTTTTCCTGGTAGAGAAGAACCACCTCCTCCTCCTGTTTTAGTCGAAGGCGAGAAGGAGTTTGAGGTAGAGGAGATCCTGAGTTGCAGAAAAAAGGGCAGGCAGCTCCAATATCTGATCAAGTGGAAGGGTTATCCTCCCGAGGACAACTCATGGGAACCCTCAAGGAACTTGCACGCCCCACGTTTGATCCAGGCATTTCATCAGGCACATCCTGAATTGATGGCCAGTTTGGGTGTCCAGAGGCCACCCCTCGGGGGGGGGCACTGTCAGGGACCCAGCGCAGGACGAGCGGCCCGCTCTCCGGTGCGCATGCGCGGCGGCCCCGCTCTCCGGCGCATGCGCACTCGCGGCTCGGCGGTCCGGCGCTCGCGCATGCGCACTGGCGCCCGTTTGTGCGCCTTGGCGCACAATTAGCGTCCACTGGGCGCCTATAAAAGCTGCCTGACGCACAGGCACTTTGCTGGTCTGTCTTTCCAGCTCAGTGCCTGTGTGTCTCCTGTGTTTACCAGATCTGATCCTGTATCCTGACCCCTTGGCTTGTTTAAACGGACTTTGCTGCCTGATCCTGTGTTTGACCCCCTGCTTGCTCAACAGACTTTGCTGCCTGATCCTGTGTTTGACCCCCTGCTCGCTCAACGGACTTTGCTGCCTGATCCTGTGTTTGACCCCCTGCTTGCTCAACGGACTTTGCTGCCTGATCCTGTGTTTGACCCCCTGCTTGCTCAACGGACTTTGCTGCCTGATCCTGTGTTTGACCCCCTGCTTGCTCAACGGACTTGCCGCCTGATCCTGTGTCTCACTCCCTGCTTGCTTCCACGGACTGGCATTATACTTGTGTGTGACCCCCGGCCTGCTGTCCGGACTTACATCACTACTGACTGCTCAGTGACCTGTGTCAGTTCATCAGCCAGGTGTTTGGGCTCCTGCCCCTCCTCTCTGCCATCTGCCGGTCTGCCCAGGCCAGGTCCACATCTCTCCCAGGCATTCCACTGGTCCCACCTGCCGGAGGTGACCTGTGCCTCCTGGTGCCGTTTGTTCCCTGTTCCACCTCCAGGGGGCAGATTGCACCGGGTCGCAAGGGTGAACCGCTCTCAGCATTTCGGTCTCGGTAAGTACATCCCTGATACAGAGAGGGAAGATGGGATGAGCACTATGGCTGCCCGTCTGATCATAGAAGGTACAGTATGTGAAGTATGGTATTACAATACATTGAATGCAAAGGATATCAGAACAAAAAGAAAGCAGAAGTTAAGCAGGGAAATTAAAAGAGTTAAAGGAAAGTGAGAGAATGATATGCATGTGTTGTGTACAAATGGGAAAAATGTAAGCAATTTTAGAGAGATATTCGTGTGTGTGTGAATGCTGGAACCTTTAGTTCTATCTCTTGTGTGTGTCATGTATGCAGATGTGACCCCCTTCTTTGCGCTCTCATGAAAGAATGTGGCTGGGATGAGAGGTCAGTGATAAGCTGGAAGGACACCATGCCAATTTCAGTTTTTTAGACAAAATATTTATAACAAAATGTGTCGGGTTAACGAATCTAATGATAAACAATGTGATCACAATTATTTTTGAATCTGTTTTCCAAACATGGTAAAATGAAGGTAAGGACATGCCAATTTCAGTTTTTTAGACAAAATATTTATAACATTTGAGATTAAGATAACAATTTTGTAATTTTACATTTTTTGAGTGGAAAGGAAAAAAAAATTAAGATGAGGTTGTTAATTGGAATACAGCTGCCATCATTTTTAACAAAGCCAAGATGGATCGGATACATAAGAAGTTTTTCTACAAAAATGTAATCTTAAAGTCTAATAATAACTAAAATTTAAATATAACGGACCCATCACATCAAGTCCACACACCCTGTTAGGATAGATGCCACCTGCAGCCAGTTGTTTTATAGTTTTTGAATTGACTGAGTGCTTTCTGGTCCATCATACAGATTGTTGGTCCTTTTGTTTTTATTTATTTTTTATTTTTGAAATCCAAAGCAGAATGTGTGGATTGTGAAATGATGTGCCCTTTTCCTTGTAAGTGCAGTGGGTATAAGCAGAAGAATATTTTGGATTTATGGACATCTCTGCATGACCGCAGGGTATTGTTATCATTTATTATAATATTGGAAAAAGTTGTCTTTTTGAAACATAAAACTGGAGTTCTTACACAAACAGCATGATAGAAAACAAGCCATTGTAATATATTTATGCAAGCTGGACGAAGGGTTCACCCCAATATATCAGAGCTGTAGCTTTTATGCAAAGGTTCTATTAAACAAAGTTACAGACATTATTTTGGTCAAAAATTGAATTATTAATGGTCCGACATTCTGCGCAGCAAATATACAGCTAACTAAATGTTTGTCTAAATATGAGTTTGTTTATGTACAAATCTAACAATGAAAAATGCGTACATTTGAATCCTGGCTGGAGACAAAGAAAAACCACATGTGTTAAATTGATGAAGTAGGAATCAGCTGCTGTGAGCCCAGTGCAGTAACACACTCCCAGAAGACCCAGATATTTAATTTCTTGTAGATTTGATCCCAGTTGTATACTGAGGATGCAGTTTATAACCCAGAAGGATACTCTGTATTTAGAGTCATTGGATCCTTTTTCCCCAGCACAAGAAGCAGAGCTCCATGTTTTAGCAAAGCCTGTGAGCTATAAAAAGAGTATATATTCATATAGATAGTAGAGAATTAGAGAGCTTTTGGTTCCATTTGAAGGGCCAGAAGTTTGTTTTTACTTTAACCACTTCCCGACCGCCCCCTGTATATTTACGTCGGCAGAATGGCACGTACAGGCAGAATCACGTACCTGTACGTGACATTCTTCCGGCGGTTGGGGGGTCCGATCGGACCCCCCTCCGCCGGCGGGGACGGTCGGGATCGCTTCAGGAGCGATCCGGGACGAGGGGACGGCCAGTGGTTTCTGGCCACCCCCTCGCGATCGCTCCTGGCCAATGAGAAACTTCCCCTTCCTGTCTATTGTATAGACAGGAAGGCGGAAGTGATGTCACGCTCGGTGCGCCGGTCTATGTGACCGGAGACGCCGAGCGGCGAACATGTACAGGTTAGTGCACAACACTACACTGACACCAGTACAGTTAGGCACATATTCCACCCCCCTGTCACCCCCTGATCACCCCCCAGATCACCCCCTCCCCCCCCAGTCACAGTGTCACTAATTGCAGTGATCATTTATTTACTGATCACTGCATTTAGTGTCAGTGTGACTGTAATAACTGTCAGGGCAGGTAGTTTTAGGTCCAAGGTAGCCCCCTACCCCCCCCCCGAGTAAAGGTTTAACCCCTTGATTGCCCCCCAGGTAACCCTTTCACCCCCTTTTGCCAGTGTCACTAAGCGATCGTTTTTCTGATCGCTGTATTAGTGTCACTGCTGTCGCTAGGTAACCATTTTTTTTTTTAGGTAACCGCCATGTTTATATAGGTTCATAAATAGGTTTATAGGTCAGGTACCCCCATATTACAACCTAAATAAAGGTTTTAACCCCCTGATTGCCCCTAGAGTTAACCCTTTCACCAGTGATCACTGTATAACTGTCACTGGTGACGCTGGTTAGCCAGTTAGTTATTTTGTTATTTAGGTTCCCCGTCAGGTTTTTATATAGCGTCAGGTACCCCCATATATTACCTAATAAAGGTTTTAACCCCCTGATTGCCCCTAGTTAACCCTTTCACCCCCTTTTGCCAGTGTCACTAAGCGATCGTTTTTCTGATCGCTGCATTAGTGTCGCTAGGTAACCATTTTTTTTTTTTTAGGTAACCGCCATGTTTATATAGGTTCATAAATAGGTTTATAGGTCAGGTACCCCCATATTACAACCTAAATAAAGGTTTTAACCCCCTGATTGCCCCTAGAGTTAACCCTTTCACCAGTGATCACTGTATAACTGTCACTGGTGACGCTGGTTAGCCAGTTAGTTATTTCGTTATTTAGGTTCCCCGTCAGGTTTTTATATAGCGTCAGGTACCCCCATATATTACCTAATAAAGGTTTAACCCCCTGATTGCCCCTAGTTAACCCTTTCACCCCCTTTTGCCAGTGTCACTAAGCGATCGTTTTTCTGATCGCTGCATTAGTGTCGCTAGGTAACCAGTTTTTTTTTGTATTACTGTTACGGGTGACGCTGGTTAGTTAGCTTGTTTTTTATACTGTCAGGGCACCCGCCATTTATTACCCAATAACGGTTTAACCCCCTGATCGCCCGGCGGGTGATATCAATTAGGTTTTAGGGTCAAATAAGGTCTGCGTCGCCCCAGGTTAGTGCCAGTACCGCAAACACCCACGCGCAAAGCATACACCTCCCTTAGTGGCACAGTATCTGAACAGATCGATATCTGATCTGATCAGATCTATACTAGCGTCCCAGCAGTTTAGGGTTCCAAAAAAAACCGCATTGTTAGCGGGATCAGCCCAGATACCTGCTAGCACCTGCGTTTTCCCCCTCCGCCCAGCCCAGCCCACCCAAGTGCAGTATCGATCGATCACTGTCACTTACAAAACACTAAGCACACATAACTGCAGCGTTCGCAGAGTCAGGCCTGATCCCTGCGATCGCTAACAGTTTTTTTGTGGTAGCGTTTTGATTCAGTCGCTTCAGTCAGGAGCTTTTTTACCTGTGAATCTCAAAAAAAATAAAAAAAATAAAATAGTTGTCGTTTTATTGTTCTCTCTCTCACTCTATTCTCTCTCTATTGTTGCTCTTTTTTTTACTCCATTCTATTCTGCAATGTTTTATTATGTTTTATCATGTTTTATCACGCTTGCTTTTCAGGTATGTAATTTTGTTTACTGTGTTTTAGTGTTGAGCATTTTTTTGTTTTCAGGTGCGCCATTCAGTTGCAACGCGGATTTATTTATCTTGACAGCAACAGCGTTTGCTCCCACGATACATAAAGCCGCGACTCCAACGCTGTAGGAGGTGATTTCACCACCACAGTTAAAAAAAAGAGCATATATGCCGAAGCATGGGGGCAGCAGGGGGGGGAGGAGCGATTGGCTCCTAATGCCACGTACATACGGTCGAAATTCCGACCGTGTGTACACGGCATAACTTTTGCGGGAGGATGCCCCCATGCATCGGCATATATAAATGGTGCATGTATGCCCATCATTAGAAGTGGGTGGATGAAGGGAGGTATTCTAATGGTGGGCATACCCACCAATCAATCTCTTTTTTTCGTTCAGCCAAGAGGCTGCATGAAAAAAAAAAGATTACAATATATGTCCAGTATGTTGCTGGACTTTGAATGGTTATACCAGAATGATGCCTGCAGGTTTAGGTATCATCTTGGTATCATTCTTTTCAGCCAGTGATCGGCTTTCATGTAAAAGCAATTCTAGCGGGTAATTAGCCTCTAGACTGCTTTTACAAGCAGTGGGAGGGAATGTCCCCCCTCCCGGATATAAACCGCGCCATTGGGAAATTGGGAAAGCATTTTATCACACCAATCTTGGTGTGGTCAGATGCTTTGAGGGCAGAGGAAAGATCTAGGGTCTAATAGACCCCAATTTTTTCAAAAAAAGAGTACCTGTCACTGCCTATTGCTATCATAGGGGATATTTACATTCCCTGAGATAACAATAAAAATCATAACAAAGAAAAAAAATGGAAGGAACAGTTTAAAAATAAAATAAAAAAGCTAAATAAATAAAAAAAAAAAAAAAAAAAAAAAAAAAAAAAAGCACCCCTGCCCCCCCTTCTCTTGCGCAAAGGCGTACACAAGCGTTGGTCTGGCGTCATATGTAAACAGCAATTGCACCATGCATGTGAGGTATCACCGCGAAGGTCAGATCGAGGGCAGTAATTTTAGCAGTAGACCTCCTCCGTGAATCTAATGTGGTATCATGTAAAGGCTTTTAAAGGCTTTTAAAAATGTATGTAGTTTGTCGCCACTGCGTGTTTGTGCGCAATTTTAAAGCATGTCGTGTTTGGTATCCATGTACTCGGCCTAAGATCATATTTTTTATTTCATCAAAAATTTGAGCAATATAGTGTGTTTTAGTGCATTAAAATAAAAAAAAAGTGTATTTTTTCCACAAAAAATGCGTTTGAAAAATCGCTGCGCAAATACTGTGTGGAAAAAAAAAATGCAACACCCACCATTTTAATCTGTAGGGCCTTTGCTTTAACAATATATATAGTGTTTGGGGGTTCAACGTAATTTTCTTGCAAAAAAAAAATATGTTTTCATGTAAACAAAAAGTGTCAGAAAGGGCTTTGTCTACAAGTGGTTAGAAGAGTGGGTGACGTGTGACATAGGCTTCTAAATGTTGTGCATAAAATGCCAGGACAGTTCAAACCCCCCCCAAATGACCCCATTTTGGAAAGTAGACACCCCAAGCTATTTGATGAGAGCAATGTTGAGCCCATTAAATATTTTTTTTTTTTGTCCCAAGAGATTGAATAATGAAAAAAAAAAAAATATATATATTTTTTTTACAAAAAGTTGTCACTAAATGATATATTGCTCAAACATGTCATGGGCATATGTGGAAATACACCCCAAAATACATTCTGTTGCTTCTCCTGAGTACGGGGATACCACATGTGTGGGACTTTTTGGGAGCCTAGCTGCGTACGGAACCCCAAAAACCAATCACCGCCTTCAGGCTTTCTAAGGGTGTAATTTTTTTATTTCACTTCTCACTGCCAATCACAGTTTCGGAGGCCATGGAATGCCCAGATGGCATAAAACCCCCCAAAATGACCCCATTTTGGAAAGTAGACACCCCAAGCTATTTGCTGAGAGGTATTGTGAGTATTTTGCAGATGTCGCTTTTTGTCACAAAGTTTTGAAAATTGAAAAAAGAAAAAAAATTTTTTTTTTTCTTTACTTTCTTCATTTTCAAAAACAAATGAGAGCTGTAAAATACTCACCATGCCTCTCAACAAATAGCTTGGGGTGTCTACTTTCCAAAATGGGGTCATTTGGGGGGGTTTTGTGCTATTTTGGCATTTTATGGCCTTCGAAACGGTGATAGGTAGTGAGGAGTGAAATCAAAAATTTGCACCCTTAGAAATCCTGAAGGCGGTGCTTGGGTTTCGGGGCCCCGTATGCGGCTAGGCTCCCAAAAAGTCCCACACATGTGGTATCCCCATACTCAGGAGAAGCAGCAAAATGTATTTTGGGGTGCAATTCCACATATAACTATGGCATGTGTGAGCAATATATCATTTAGTGACAACTTTTTGAAAAAAAAAAAAAAAAATCTTTTTTATTTTTGTCTTTATTCAATCACTTGGGACTAAAAAAAAAAATATTCAATGGGCTCAACATGCCTCTCAGCAAATAGCTTGGGGTGTCTACTTTCCAAAATGGGGTCATTTGGGGGGGTTTTGTACTTCTCTGCCATTTTAGCACCTCAAGAAATGAAATAGGCAGTCATAAATTAAAAGCGGTGTAAATTCCAGAAAATGTACTCTAGTTTGTAGACGCTATAACTTTTGCGCAAACCAATAAATATACGCTTATTGGCATTTTTTTTACTAAAGACATGTGGCTGAATACATTTTGGCCCAAATGTTTGACTAAAATTGAGTTTATTAGATTTTTTTTATAACAAAAAGTAGAAAATCTCTTTTTTTTTCAAAATTTTCGCTCTTTTTCCGTTTATATCTCAAAAAATAAAAATCACAGAGGCAATCAAATACCATCAAAAGAAAGCTCTATTTGTGGGAAGAAAAGGACGCAAATTTCGTTTGGTTACAAAATTGCATGACCGCGCAATTACCAGTTAAAGTAGTGCAGTGCGAAATTGAAAAAAGACCTCTGGTCCTTTGGCTGCCAAATGGTCCGGGGCTGAAGTGGTTAAGCTACTGTCTACAATGTAGTGGATAAAGTAGAGTAAGAAACTAGAAAACGTTTGCCTTAATGTTTTATTATATTTTATCAAGCCCCTAAGGGGATGTTGGACTCTCTCCCTATGGGATTTTGTCTGGGAGTGTGTTACTCTTTTGCTTATATTTTGTCTCAGCAGCCCTCCATTCGGATCTCAACAAGAATGTTGCTGATCTTTTAAGGTTTTTGACAAACTCATTTATGTGTTCTCTCCCCAATTCCAGATCCTAAAAGTTTGGAAGGATCTAAAACTAAAACCAGGTAACTTGTAGATTGTTAAAACAAAAAAGGAAAAAGTCCCCCCAAAGAGGAATTGGTGGGGTTTTTAGGCAGCGTTTAGAAAATAAGTTCTCTGAGAGGTATTGTTGTATTCAAAATATGAATCTTTATTGGATTAAAGATGTCGCATGTGACATATGGGTAAAGATAAAAATAGGAGACATGGGTCCCAAATGGATAAAACAATACAGAAATTTTAAAACAGATTTACACTAACAGACAAAAGCTTTTACATCAATGTAATTTTACATAACCAAATGTTGGGGGTAAAAGTGAACCTGACGCGTTTCGACCCGTTTTGGTGAGGGTCTTCCTCAAAGGTAATTTCGTCTGTTTGAGAAAGGAAAGGGTGAGAACAATGCATTGTAACAGTATTTAATTTGCATATATTGATCTCCAATTAGCCTTTCATTTCATATAGTATAATATCACATTTTACTGCGAAATATTTACCTGGTGTGTAAATTTTTCCCTATGAATTACTCCTTTATGTGTGGTGGGGTTCCCTCTAGGTCGGTGCGCTCCAGGTCCCAGGTGGCGTCCCGCTATGACGCCCCCCAGCGGGCGTGCGGCAGGTACGGTAATCCAACAACGGGACCTGCGAGAGGTCACATCCAATGAATCGGCTACCCACGGGTCCGTGTGTGGGCCAGACAGGTAGAGGGAGGGAGACGGAAGAAAGGAGGGGGGGGGGGAAAAGGGGGGGGGGGGGGAAAGGGGGAAGGGGAAGTGGAGGTGGGTTTCCTTGAGGTCCCCTGTTCTGCACACCTGTCATGAGATCCAAGATCATGTACTTAGATATATAGCACATAGGGGATTGCCATATCGACTAGACGATGTCTAGTGCACTTGAAACAGTGATGGAAAGAAATGGAATTTCTAAGGTAAGAAAGTAGTTGTGCCGTTGATGTATTTTTCAAATAATGCCAGTTTGTATATTACTGTATCTAGACTCGTGGTTAGAGATGGAAAAGGGGGAGAAGAGGGAGGGAGGAAAAATGAGGTGAGGGAGAGTGAAAAAGTGAGGAAGTGGAGGGAGGGAAGGGCAAGGGGGAAGGGTAGGGAAGGGAGGGAGGTGGAGAGAGAAGAGAGAAGAGAAGAGAGAGATGGAGGGAGACGAGAAGAGAAGAGAGATGGAGAGAAGGAGAGCGAGAGAGAGTAGAAGAGAGGAGAGAAGAAGGAGAGAGAGAGAAAGTGTGATAGGAGAGAGAAGAAGAAGAACGGAGAAGAGAGAGAGAGAAGAAGAGAGAGAAGAGAGATGAGATAGGATATGGGAGGGAGAATAGAGGAGAGGATGAGAGAGAAGAGAGAAAGAGGAGAGCGAAGGAGATGAGAGAGGAGTGGGATGAGAAGGTGGGGGGGGGGGGGGAGGGGGAGAAGGAGAGGAGGGGATAGAGAGGGGGTAGAAGGGAGGGTGAGGAGAAGGAAGATGATGAGGAGAGAGAGAAGATGAAAGTCGAGAGAGAGAGGTGAGAGGAGAGCCAACACCCATCCTGAGAGAGTAGAGAGTGAGTTGGAAGGAGACAGAGGTAAGTGCGGTAGAGGCGAGTAGAGCGAAGTAGAGAGGAAAATGGGAGAGTGAGGGTGGGGAAGAGAGGAGGAGAAGAGAGAGATAAGGAGAGGGGGATGAGGAGTAAGAGAGTGAGTAGTAGGAAGAGAGAGAGAGATAGAGAAGAAAGAATGAAGACGGGGGGGAGGGGAGAATGACAAGAGAGGGAGATAGAAGGAGAGAGAAGGATGAGGAGAGAGAGGGGAGAGGAGGGGGGGGAGAGGAGTGGAGAAGGATGATGGGGGGGGGGGGGGAGTAGAGGAAAGGGGGGGGGGGGAGGGGGGGGGGGGGAGGAAGAGAAAGAGGTGTTGAGTTGTGTAGAGAGGGAGGAGAGAAGGAGACGAGAGCTGAGAAGGAGTAGGGAGAAGAGCGGAAAGAGAGCAGGAAGGAGAGAGAGGAAGAAGATAGAGTAGAGAAGAAGGAGGGAGGGAGTGGGTGGAGAGAGAGGAAGAGAAGAAGAAGTAACGGGGAAGAGATGAGAAGACGAGAAGAGGAAGGAAGAGAGTGGGAAGGATAGAGGGGAGAAGAGAAGAGAAGAGAAGAGAAGACGAAGGGGGAAGATGAAGGGGGGGGGGATGAGGAGAGAAATAGAGAGAAAGAGATGAGAGAGAAGGAGAGAGAGAGAGGGAGAGAGAGAGTGGAGAGAGAAGGAGAAGAGTGAGGCAGAAGAGGAGGAGTAGAGAGGAGAGAGTGTAGAGGAGGGGAAGAACGAGAGAAGAAGAGAGGAGGAGAATGAGGAGACGAGTTGAACGGGAGGGGAAGGGGGGGGGGGGTGGGGAGAAGAATGAGAGAGGAGAGAGAAGAAGAGTATGAGGACAGAGGAGAGAGAATGGGAGAGAGAGAGGAGGAAAAGGAGAGAGAGAGGAGAGAGAGAAGAGATGGAGAGAGGATGAATAGAAAGGAGAGAGATGGAAGAGGAGAGAAGAAGGGAAGAACGAGGGGGAGAGAGAGGATGTCAGAAGGAGATGAAGCGAAGGTGGAGAGAAAAAGGGAGAGAGAAGTGAGAGAAAGGGAGGATGAGTGCGAGGGAGGGGAGTGATGAGAGAGAGCGAGAGAGGAGAGAGGAGACCAGGAGGGAGGGGTGGGGGGGGGAGGGAGAGGGTAGAGGGCAGGGGAGGGGGAGGGGGATGGGGGGAGAATAGGGGGAGGGAGTAGGGGAGGGTGAGTATAGTAGAAGAGAGAGAAGGAGAGGAGCCGATGAGGGGGGGGGGGGAGAGGTGGGAAGAGAGTGAGAGGAGTTTGAGAGAATAGTGAGATGAGAGAATGGACGAAAGAGGGGGGGGGAGGGAGGGGGGAGGGAGTGTGGGAGGAGGGGGGGGGGGGGGGAGGGGGGAGAGGGAGGTGGGGGAGGGAAGGAGACGAGAGAAGAGGAGGAGAGGTGGGAGAGTAGGGGAGAGAGAGTTCATGAGAGAGATAGGAAGTTAGAGAGAGGGAAGAGAGAGGGAGAGAGAGAGAGAAAGGGGCGAGTCTGGAGGGATGGAGGGAGGGGGGGGCGAGAGAGTATTGAGACGGAGAGAAGTGGGGTAGAGGGGGGGGAGGGAGTGGGAGATAGGGGAGAGGGGGGGGGGGGGGGGGAGAATAGGGGGTGAGGGAGAGAAGAGATAGGAGGCGGAGGGGGGGGGGGGGGTGGAGGTGGAGTGAAGAAGGGTGGGGGGCATGGTGGGGGCGAGGAAGAGGAGGGGGGAAGGAGAGAGAGGAGAAGTAGGGGGGGGGGGGGGGGATGAGAGAGGACGGGGGGGGAGGTGGAGAGAGGGGAGAACGTGGGAAGGGTGTGAGAGAGGGGGAGAGAAGAACTGGGGGGGGAGGAGCTTAAGGGAGAGGGGAGAAGTAGGAAGAGAGGAGAGAGGAGAAAGAGAGTGAGGGGGGGGGGGGGGAGGGAAGGGCAAGGGGGAAGGGTAGGAACTAGGAGGAAGGTAAGAGGGGGTCAGAGGGGGGGGGAGGAAGAGGAGAAAAGGGGGGGAGAGAATAGGGGAAAAGAGGAGGGGGAAGGGAGAAGGGAGGGGGGGGGAGAGGGAAGGAGGGGAGGGGGGGGGAGAGGGGGAGAGAAGAGGGAACCAATACATGGCATGCACATGTATAGGTGGACATAGGGATGCTGCAGCATCCACATGGATAGAGCAAGAGAGAATGGAATGGGGGGTGGGGGGACGAGGAAAGGTGTGGTATGAAAGTGAGGAGTGAGGGGGGGAGGGAGGGGAAGGGGGAAGGAGGAGGGGAAGGAAGGGGAAGGGAAGAAAAGGAGGGGAAAGAAAGGGAGAAAAGAGAGAGGAAAGTAAGGGGGAAGAAAGGGGGAGGGGAAGATATAAGGGGAGAGGGGAAATGATGAGGGAAGGGGATAAGCTGTTGGGGACAGTGAAAAAGGGGGAGGGAAAGGGAAGGAGAGTGAGGGGGTGAGTGTCGAGTGAGAAATAGAGGGGTGTTGTTGTGATGTCGGTCAGAACGCTAATGCTCAATTAGGTGCTGTGCTGGTAGTACTGTGAATCACTGAATGAAGGGGTCCTAGAGTGGGGGTGTGTGTGGGTGGGAATGTGCAGGAATATCATAGAGTGTGAAGTAAGAAAGCTGAGAAGTGAGACCGTGAGGAAGTGTAAGTGTATGTGGGTGTAGAGCAGGGGGGGGGGGGGGGGAGAGGGCATGGGCAGGGAAAGGGTATACCAGTATGTCAGATATCAACAGACAATATAATATAATATAGAGTTACCTAATAGAGTTGGTGTATCTTGCTCAGGTTGCGAGGTAGATGTAAAAACCCATATATTGCAAACCAGAGTATGCTGTATTGGTTGCAAGTTCCAGAGATGGGATACCCAGTCTGGGGATAGAGACAAGGTCATCTACAATATCTAGAATTGGTCCCAGAGGGGAAGAAAGCATGGAACTGAGAGAGGTTCTACTCACTGTGTTGGTATGGCGTGGTGCTTGGATCATCACATGGAGATGGGTTTGTTTGACCTCCCCATGTGGTATTTATGGGTGATACCCAACTAGAATCAGGTGTGCATATTAGGACACCATAGGGTGTCCAATCAGAGCATCCCCAGGGAGGGGAAGGGGGGAGGAGAAAGGGGCGGAGGGGATGGGGAAAGATGGGTGGGGAAGGGGAGGAAGGGGGAAAGGGGAAGGGCAGGGGGCATAGGGAAGCATCACCTTCCGTCTACCGTTCCTATGTCCGCCTGGCCCGCCCGTCCGTGGGAGCCATGACGGCATCATACGCCATCTGGAGTGGCCTCCCCGGCGTCCGAGAGGTCCTTCCGGGGTCGCGTCTGCTACGCAATCGTCGCACCGGCGTGACGTCCCGCATCACGCGCACGCACGTGGCCACGCGCATGCGCAGTGATCGGGAGAGGTACGATTGCGTTCCAGGACGCCGCCAGCAAGGGGAGTGGTTCCCTGTCAGGGAGCCCGGGCCCGCCCAGGCCGCCTTGAGGGAACATGATTGGAGGAGCATGGTTGGTGAACACTCCTCCTTACCCTTGCTGTGAGGTCACGTGTGGGAAACGCCCCACCGCCGCACGTATCCACCGGAGGGGGCAGAGACCAAGGGCGCCACCTAGGGGATCCGAGGCGCACTTCAAACCACAGGGGGAACCCTGAAATAAAGGGAGAATACAGAGTTTGAACATGTATTTACTGCCTGTATGGTATGGCAGATGGGAGAACATGTCTCCATGATCATCTCTATTAGTATCATATTCCCATTGGTTATCGGGGTCATGGCATAATGGCATACACACAGAACATATTGAACATGTTAAGAGAACGAAGGGCATGGAATCTTTTCAGATGGCATTATCCACAGTTAATATGTGATTACATTGTGAGTTGTTTCCAATGATACATTGTTAGTGTTGTTCATGTTTAGCTCAAAAGTTGTCATATGAACACGCTACAGCCCTGTGTCTTGGTAGTACACAGTATGTATATGGCCATGTAGTTGTGTGCATATACAAAGGGAGCAAAAAAGGGGTTTAACAAATTTGTAAACAAAAGGAAAGTGTACACAGAGGGACAACGACCCACCTATGAGCATAGATGTCGCGTGGCATGAATGGATCAGCCCCCAAGCCACATATAACAGACTGAATTATTACATGAAAAGACATAAAGAGGGTGACACAATATAAACTCTATAGGTTATATATGGAGAGAGAGCACTAGACTCGCACAGAATTGTATAAGGCGAAAAGTCCTGGACAAAGATGGAATAGAGCACAGATATTGGCCAGAGTATGGGAGCAGGAGTTCACCAAGGGAAGGGGAAAAAAGGGAGTTCACCAGGGGAAGGGGAAAAGGGGAAAAAGGGGAAAAGGGGGGGGGGGATGTGGGGGTTGGGGGTGGTCGGGACGTCCAAGCACGTCTACTCAAATGCAAAGACCCGGAAAACCAAGAGTGTCATATTACTGCGTTTTCCCGGACGTAAAGCCCTTGAGAAAAGGAGTAATTCATAGGGAAAAATTTACACACCAGGTAAATATTTCGCAGTAAAATGTGATATTATACTATATGAAATGAAAGGCTAATTGGAGATCAATATATGCAAATTAAATACTGTTACAATGCATTGTTCTCACCCTTTCCTTTCTCAAACAGACGAAATTACCTTTGAGGAAGACCCTCACCAAAACGGGTCGAAACGCGTCAGGTTCACTTTTACCCCAACATTTGGTTATGTAAAATTACATTGATGTAAAAGCTTTTTGTCTGTTAGTTTAAATCTGTTTTAAAATTTCTGTATTGTTTTATCCATTTGGGACCCATGTCTCCTATTTTTATCTTTACCCATATGTCACATGCGACATCTTTAATCCAATAAAGATTCATATTTTGAATACAACAATACCTCTCAGAGAACTTATTTTCTAAACGCTGCCTAAAAACCCCACCAATTCCTCTTTGGGGGGACTCTTTCCTTTTTTGTTTTTACATCCCAGGGGTGAGCAGCAAAATATCATCCCCAGTGAGTGTCTTTTTCCTTTTTTAGTTTATATTCGGGTGGTTAAACACCCTTCCCCCCGTGACACTTTGGGGCTGAGACATGGGCCTCCAAATGTAAATCTTTTTTTAGTGTTTATCCACAGTTTACTGAATGTTCTTTCCTTGATTACTGTATGCACATTTATATACTATAACCAATATGAGTAATTTTCAGGGTGATGAATGGGCTAACCTCATGTCCACATACGAAACAAACTTTGAAAAGAAGGAACAGGTCGAAACTCAGATACTGTCCTTCACAAACAAACTGAGCAAAATCCTAGAAAAAAAGTCGGCCCTCTTTTGGCACATCAGGTCTTTTGAGAGATATAAAAGAGATAAAATAAACCCACTAGGGCTCAGAATCCAGATTTTTCCCAATCTAGATAAAATAAGCACTGACTGCAAACAAGAATGGGAGGCCAATCTAAATGTATGTTCCCAAGAAATGATGAACATACTCATCAAGGAATACAACAGACAAATTGCCCTGTTGGATACTGAAATTGCCACTATTGAAACTAATATGAAACTCTTTGAGCAACATAAACATTATTTAGATCTACAAGTCAAAATAAAGGATGACCTTTCCATTTATAACAGAAATATTCTGTATAAAAAAGAACAAAAATTCTGGAGGGACAAAATGGCCTTTGCAGAAGGGCGAGCCTATAAATGGCACACAAATACACAAAACAATAGGAACCACCTGATAAGACCATCATCTCCCAATCCCTTCAATGTACCCAAAAACAAAAATATTCCAGATTCCAGTAAAAACTCCAATACAGTCCTAAAGGGTAGAGGAAAATACAAACGAAACCGTAATAATAAAGGCTCTCCCCAACAAGAAAGAAAGAAACGCACCGTTGACACAGATAGACAGGAAGAAGGGCCACATGGGTCGAGTAATATGCCACGGGACTCCCAAGGAGAGCCCCGTGATATGAATGTGGAGAATGGTGACCCCACATCCACATATTCCTCGACTAATGCGACGCATACAAACCACACTGTAGAAAAACTTAAACAAACCATTAAGAGTCCTTTAAACCTTATACGGGGACCCTCCCCACCCCAAATAAACAGGGGAGTGGGAAACCTAGACACCTTTGTGACAAGGATCCCATCAAATCCCTAAGTGTTATCAACCTGTCATCATACCCTCTGTCTACGGCCGAGGAAAATGTCCTTGCTCGGGGACTAACCTTCTGCCCAGAAGAAAACTTTGACACCTTTGGAGTGGTGACCGATCTACAGCTCTTTGCACGCAGGCTCCTATTAAGGAGCCTGCATGCAAAGACCGAGACGATCGACACCACAGACTGGTCTACCTTTAGTATGAGGGAATACAAAGCCTTACGGGACTTAACCCTTTTATACCAGGAGAACAATACAGTGGACCTAATAGACCAAATCGATCTTGAAAACCTATTAGAAAATGCTGGAAAACCACCACAGCCCTCTGCGGCCCTTTTTAGAAAACCATCGGCCAGATTCCCTCCTTTAAACCTTAACCCTAGTATTGATATTTTCATTAAACAAATCAGTAGAGATTTACTCAAACTGCCCAGAAAGAAGATACCTCCAACTAATCTAACTCCCAAAGAGTTTCAGGCCATAAATTCCCTACGCAGCAATGCTAATATCACCGTGAAACCGTCCGACAAGGGGGGGAACATAGTCCTGATGGACAATCAGGACTATGTATCTATGTGCATGGATATACTTAACAACAAAACATGGTACCGCAAGGTTACCACAAAGATTATACAAACCTCTTATGTTAAATTCGAGGACCTAATTGATTCAGCCCTCTTGGAAGGCACCATAACTAAGGATCAACACGAATATATCAGGGTTAAATACCCACGCCTCGCCACGTTCTACAGCCTGCCCAAAATTCATAAGAGCCTCAGCAGACCCCCCGGACGACCCATCGTCTCGGGTAACGGAAATATATCCGAAAATCTGAGTAAAATTATTGATGCCTTTTTACAACCTTTTGTTTTGGAATTACCCTCTTTTCTAAAAGATACTATACATTTACTCCAAAAAATTGAAAATATATCGTTGACCGATAATTCATTATTGGTGGCCATCGACGTAGAGGCATTATATAGCTCGATCCCCCATAACCAGGGGATCGCAGCTATATGTAACATATTGTGGGCAGGCTGTAGATACGATGGCGCTCTGAATAATTTCATCACGGATGGATTAGAATACATCCTAAACAACAATTTCTTCTCATTCGACAATTCCCACTACCTCCAGGTGCAGGGCGTGGCCATGGGCACATGTTGCGCCCCGGCCTACGCCAACTTGTACCTGGGGGAGTGGGAAAAGTCACTCCTAGACGACGAGGACCTCCGTGTGTACACTAGCCACATCAAAATGTGGCTACGGTACATAGATGATGTCCTCGTCGTCTGGGAGGGATCGGCGGAACTCCTACAAGAGTTCCACGATCGTATTAATACTAATACTTGGAACCTTAAGTTCACCTTGACATCTAACAAGGAGAGTATCACCTTTCTCGATGTCGAACTGAAGCGGAACCCCGAGAACAAAATCTCCACCACATTATACCGCAAAAGCACTGCGGGTAATACAATACTCCATGCCCATAGTGCACACCCCCAGTTTCTCAAAGATTCCATCCCTTACGGGCAATATTTGAGAATACGGAGAAATTGTTCGGATGAGTCCCTATTCAAAATGGAAGCAAAAAACCTCCAAAACCGCTTACTTGATCGGGGATATAGTCGCTCATGTCTCCGAAAAGCCTATAATCGAGTAATAGCACGCTCACGCTTGGACCTGTTGTCCAAGAAAAAGGCACCCGACGATCAAAAAGAGAATGTATCGCGAATCGTTCTGCGGTTTACTCGACAGCATAGAAAGATCCGCGATATAATTCAAAAACACTGGAATATACTTACAGACGATCCTAAAATAAATCAATTTATTTCCAGTCACCCCTCAATTACATATAGAAGAGCTACATCATTAAGAGACCACCTTGTTCAAAGTGAATTCAGGGACGAGCACAGACGCCACAAACACTGCCCGGTCTTTCCCCTGTGGCCATTGCAGTTGCTGCCAATACATCCAACGCCAAAGGAACAACCCCCTTCTTCCAAATGGGCTACCTCACAAGTCAGCCCACTTTGTCAATTGTCAGACAAAGGGCGTTGTATATATAATGTCCTGCGAATGCGGGGCATTCTATATTGGCAAAACGAAGCAGGAGTTTCACCGCCGGATGTCCAAGCACGTCTACTCCATGCAAATCGGAAACCATTACTTACCCCTGGGCCGTCATGTTGTTCTGATACATGATTATAAAATGCCCAAGATCACATTCATGGCCTTGGATAGAATTCATATCCCTGACAGAGGAGGAGATTGGAACAAAATTTTGTTACAATGTGAACAAAAGTGGATCTATAGATTACGTGCCACCTTCCCTCCCGGACTCAATGAGTCTATTTCCTTTGCCCCTTTTCTCAAGGGCTTCACGTCCGGGAAAACGCAGTAATATGACACTCTTGGTTTTCCGGGTCTTTGCATTTGAGTAGACGTGCTTGGACGTCCCGACCCCCCCCCCCCACCCCCCCCCCCCTTTTCCCCTTTTCCCCCTTTTCCCCTTCCCCCCCCTTTTTTCCCTTTTTTCCCCTTCCCTTGGTGAACTCCTGCTTCCATACTCTGGCCAATATCTGTGCTCTATTCCATCTTTGTCCAGGACTTTTCGCCTTATACAATTCTGTGCGAGTCTAGTGCTCTCTCTCCATACATAACCTATAGAGTTTATATTGTGTCACCCTCTTTATGTCCTTTCATGTAATAATTCAGTCTGCTATATGTGGCTTGGGGGCTGATCCATTCATGCCACCCGACATCTATGCTCATAGGTGGGTCGTTGTCCCTCTGTGTACATTTTTCTTTTTTTTTTACAAATTTGTTAAACCCCTTTTTTGCTCCCTTTGTATATGCACACAGCTACATGGCCATATACATACTGTGTACTACCAAGACACAGGGCTGTAGCGTGTTCATATGACAACTTTTGAGCTAAACATGAACAACACTAACAATGTATCATTGGAAACAACTCACAATGTAATCACATATTAACTGTGGATAATGCCATCTGAAAAGATTCCATGCCCTTCGTTCTCTTAACATGTCCAATATGTTCTGTGTGTATGCCAATATGCCATGACCCAGATAACCAATGGGAATATGATACTAATAGAGATGATCATGGAGACATGTTCTCCCATCTGCCATACCATACAGGCAGTAAATATATGTTAAAACTCTGTATTCTCCCTTTATTTCAGGGTTCCCCCTGTGGTTTGAAGTGCGCCTCGGATCCCCTAGGTGGCGCCCTTGGTCTCTGCCCCCTCCGGTGGATACGTGCGGCGGTGGGGCGTTCCCCACACGTGACCTCACAGCAAGGCTAAGGAGGAGCGTTCACCAACCATGCTCCTCCAATCATGTTCCCTCAAGGCGGCCTGGGCGGGCCCGGGCTCCCTGACAGGGAACCACTCCCCTTGCTGGCGGCGTCCTGGAACGCAATCGGACCTCTCCCGATCACTGCGCATGCGCGTGGCCACGTGCGTGCGCGTGATGCGGGACGTCACGCCGGTGCGACGATTGCGTAGCAGACGCGACCCCGGAAGGACCTCTCGGACGCCGGGGAGGCCACTCCAGATGGCGTATGATGCCGTCATGGCTCCCACGGACGGGCGGGCCAGGCGGACATAGGAACGGTAGATGGAAGGTGATGCTCCCCTATGGCCCCTGCCCTTCCCCTTTCCCCCTCCCTCCCCTTCCCCACCCATCTTTCCCCGTCCCCTCCGCCCCTTTCTCCTCCCCCCCCCCTTCCCCTCCCCTCCCTGGGGATGCCCTGATTGGACACCCTATGGTGTCCTAACATGCACACCTGATTCTAGTTGGGTATTACCCATAAATACCACATGGGGAGGTCAAACAAACCCATCTCCATGTGATGATCCAAGCACCACGCCATACAAACACAGTGAGTAGAACCTCTCTCAGTTCCATGCTTCTTCCCCTCTGGGACGAATTTTAGATATCGTAGATGACCTTGTCTCTATCCCCAGACTGGGTATCCCATCTCTGGAACTTGCAACCAATACAGCATACTCTGGTTTGCAATATATGGGTTTTTACATCTACCTCGCAACCTGAGCAAGATACACCAACTCTATTAGGTAACTCTATATTATATTATATTGTCTGTTGATATCTGACATACTGGTATACCCTTTCCCTGCCCATGCCCCCCCCCCCCCCCCCCCCCCTGCTCTACACCCACATACACTTACACTTCCTCACGGTCTCACTCCTCAGCTTTCTTACTTCACACTCTATGATATTCCTGCACATTCCCACCCACACACACCCCCACTCTAGGACCCCTTTATTCAGTGATTCACAGCATTACCAGCACAGCACCTAATTGAGCATTAGCGTTCTGACCGACATCACAACAACACCCCTCTATTTCTCACTCGACACTCACCCCCTCACTCTCCTTCCCTTTCCCTCCCCCTTTTTCATTGTCCCCAACAGCTTATCCCTTTCCCTCATCATTTCCCCTCTCCCCTTACATCTTCCCCTCCCCCTTTCTTCCCCCCTTACTTTCCTCTCTCTTTTCTTTTTTTCCTTCCCCTCCTTTTCCTTCCCTTCCCCTTTTCCCCTCCTCCTTCCCCCCCTTCCCCCCCCCCCCCCCCCCCTCACTCCTCACTTTCATACCACACTTTTCCTCGTCCCCCCACCCCCCCATTCCATTCTCTCTTGCTCTATCCATGTGGATGCTGCAGCATCCCTATGTCCACCTATACATGTGCATGCCATGTATTGGTTCCCTCTTCTCTCCCCCCCTTTCCCCCCCCTCCCCCCTTTCCCTTCCCCCCCCCCCCCCCCCCCCCCCCCTCCTTTTTCCCCCCTTTTCTCTCCCCCCCCCCCCTTCCCCCCCCTTCTCCCCCCCCCTTCCCCCCCCCCCCCCCCCCTGACCCCCTCTTACCTTCCTTTTAGTTCCTCCCCTTCCCCCTTGCCCTTCCCTCCCTTCACTTCCTCACTTTTTCACTCTCCCTCACCTCATTTTTCCTCCCTCCCTCTTCTCCCCCTTTTCCATCTCTAACCACGAGTCTAGATACAGTAATATACAAACTGGCATTATTTGAAAAATACATCAACGGCACAACCACTTTTTTACCTTAGAAATTCCATTTCTCTCCATCACTGTTTCAAGTGCACTAGACATCGTTTAGTCGATATGGCAATCCCCTATGTTATATATCTAAGTATATGATCTTGGATCTCATGACAGGTGTGCAGAACAGGGGACCTCAAGGAAACCCACCTCCATTTCCCCTTCCCCCTTTCCCCCCCCCCCCCCCCCCCCCCCTCCTTTCTTCCGTCTCCCTCCCTCTACCTGTCTGGCCCACACACGGACCCGTGGGTAGCCGATTCATTGGATGTGACCTCTCGCAGGTCCCGTTGTTGGATCGCCGTACCTGCCGCACGCCCGCTGGGGGGCGCTATAGCGGGACGCCGCCTGGGACCTGGAGCGCACCGACCTAGAGGGAACCCCACCACACATAAAGGAGTAATTCATAGGAAAAATTTACACACCAGGTAAATATTCCACAGTACAATGTGATATTATACTATGTGAAATGAAAGGCTAATTGGAGATCAATATATGCAAATGAAATACTGTTACAATGCATTGTTCTTACCCTTTCCTTTCTCAAACAGACGAAATTACCTTTGAGGAAGACCCTCACCAAAACGGGTCGAAACGCGTCAGGTTCACTTTTACCCCCAACATTTGGTTATGTAAAATTACATTGATGTAAAAGCTTTTTGTCTGTTAGTGTAAATCTGTTTTAAAATTTCTGTATTGTTTTATCCATTTGGGACCCATGTCTCCTATTTTTATCTTTACCCATATGTCACATGCGACATCTTTAATCCAATAAAGATTCATATTTTGAATACAACAATACCTCTCAGAGAACTTATTTTCTAAACGCTGCCTAAAAACCCCACCAATTCCTCTTTGGGGGGACTTTTTCCTTTTTTTTTTTACTTGTTTTTACATCCCAGGGGTGAGCAGCAAAATATCATCCCCAGTGAGTGTCTTTTTTCCTTTTTATATTTGTCTTTTGTACCTCTTCCATTTTATGTAGAATTGTCTGTGTTTACATATGCTGATAAGTCAGCATACCAACAATTAAGCTAGAAGGCCATTCTGGCCACAGGAGTGTACAGCCAGTACTCTGTAAATATGTCTTATCAATCATTTGTTTTTCACAATGAAAAGCCACTTTGTAATGAAAAAAGCTGCTCAGCTATTATTTTCTCCACAATGGAGTTTTTGCCTCTTTGGCCAGGACTACCTCCACCTAAGCGTGTGGAGGTTCCAGGTTAAAGGTGACAGCAGGTATGGTTAGTGATCAAAATATTGATCAAAAGAGAGGAGACTGTAATGGAAATGTGTAAGTTCTGTATATAATTGTATTCTATTTTGTATGTATTGCACACTGCCCTCACTGTGCACACGGCATTAATAATGTTTTCAGAACATGTTTACATTCTTTCGAGTCCTGATTAGAATTAGCCTGCCTATGTAATGCCCCTTGTTACTATAAACGTACAATTGTAATATTAATGTGTTACCTAAGTAATCATGTGTATAAAAACCTTCAAATGAGTCATAATAAAGGGAACAGTTATTTGGGAAGATGCTGAGCGTATCTTTTGTGTCTGTTCCCTGCTGCAGTAGTTATTATTAATTTGGAACCACTAATCAATATGAGGATAGGAGTTGCCTATCTACAAAATGTCCGAGTCAGTTTCCTTTGTGGAAAAAGGGCTTCTGATGGTGCTGTCTGCAGTGGTAGGCACTGGAGGGACAAGCTGGGGTAGTCTTTAACTAGAAATATTATCTTTTTGGAGTTTTAGTAGCTGTGTTGTGAGGATAGTTGCTTCATGATAAAGCACTGGCTAAAGATATGCACATAGGGCTTCTTTAAAACACTGATAGGCTCACAAGTGCCTCCCATCACATCTTTTTATTTTCCCAAAACAACAATACCAAATATAGAGACAAAGAGAGATACTGGTATTTTGTAAATACAAGTAGTTTTCTCTCTCTCTCTCTCTCTCTCTCTCTCCCACTACATTATGAGGTGGTATCAAAAAGTTTTGAGAATACGCCAAAAGATGGCAACACAAGGCTGCATGCACAGTCACAGGAAGCACCAAACTTCATAAGTAAGTGTGCCAAAAGACATCATCCTGTGTACATCGGGAGCTGTGCAGCTGGTGCTATCATGACCATGTGTGTTACCACGTCTGCAATTTCATCATGGACAGCAAGTACAACTAGAACAAAGAGCCAATGTGAAATTCTGCGTGAAATTGGGCAAATCTGCCACAGAGATGTTTGACATCATTCGGCAAGTTTACGGAGCTGCTGCATTGAGTCGTTTGAGGTGTTTTGAGTGGCACACGAGCTTCAAGAGACGACGAGAGATCAGGAAGACCTTCAACAAGCTCAACCCCCAAAAAAGTAGAAACCATTTAGCAACTTGTTCCTGACCAGCTGTTGATCCATGGGACTGCTCATACTGTCTGTGGATCGGGAGCTGCGATGCACACTGCTGCTCCTCCTTTTTTCCCCTCCCCTTCCTAGCCACAGCAGGTTGAGTGGGGGACTGGGCAGTTCACACACTGCGCATCGGCGCCACGCATCTGTAGTACCTATCACTAACTAATGGGTGACCCCACAGTGGAGGCACATGCATTCTGATGGATAGGTGGAGGGCAGATGGTCTGAAGGGGAGCCCCACCCCTTCTTAAAAGGTATAGGAGCACACTGAGCACCCAGCATGTAGATCAATGGCTGTCGAAGGTGACCACTGCCCCACTTATAGCTGTCCATTGCAGTAAGCAGCATTGGAGGGCACATAAGCTATAAACACAGTCTATTTAACATGATTTCCTATGAATGTAGTTCACATCTGTGCATTTTATGGAAAGGGCCAGGGATTTTTTCTGGTTCTTGGTTCCATAGACTTCAATGAATCAAAAGTGTGTATTGAAAAACGCAAAATACACCTGCAATATGCAAACTGCAACCTGCATAGGTGTGAATCAGGCCTGAAAATGAGCAAGTAGAATCGAGAAAAGCCGATGCCCAAAAGAAGTACAAAACGGAACGCCAAGGTGTGAATGGCGCCTGAGAGGGGCCGCAGATGGAGGCTCTTGTGTAAAAGGGGCCTAAGGCTCCATTCACACCTTGGCATTATGTTTTGCGGGCAGAATCACTGAGATTCTGCCCGCAATTCGGAAATGCTGCAAATTGTGGGACACCCTTGCGATCCCGGCTATTTTGAATGGCACCAAATCGCGGCGTGATTTTGCTGAGATTGTCGCCCAATTTGTGGCAAAATCGTGGTAAAAACGTGCAAACAGTATTGCTGGACGCCCAAAATAAGTTCTTGTGCTTGTTTTGGGCGCCGGGTATCCTGCGATTTTGTTTGCGTGTTTTTACTGAGATTTTGCCACGATTCATCTGGCGACAATCGCGGCAACGATTTGGTGCCATTCAAAATAGTGGGGATCGTTTGGTACATTCTGAGGAAAGAAGAACACACTGGTGAGCTCAGCAACATAAAAAGACCTGGACGCACAATGATCCAAAACACAGTGAAAAGCAACTCAGGAGCTTTTGAAGGAAAAGAAGTGTAATATTCTGCAATGGCAGAGTCAATCACCTGATCTCACCCAATTGAGCTTGCATTTCACTTGCTGAAGACAAAACTAAAGGCAGAAAGTCCCACAAACAAAGAACAACTGAAGACAGCTGCAGTTGGAGCTTGGCAAAGCATCAGAAAGCAGGAAACCCGTTCTTTGGTAATGTCCATGGGTTCCAGACTTCAGGCAGTCATTGCCAGTAAAGGATTCTCAACAAAATATTAAAACTTAACATTTTATTTATGATTATATTAATTTGTCCAATTACATTTGAGCCCCTGAAAATAGGAGGACTGTGTATAAAAATGGTTGCAGTTCCTAAAATTTGTACTTGATAGTTATGTTCAACCCCTTGAATTACAGCTGAAAGTCTGCACTTCAAATTCATTTGGATTGTTTCATTTTTATTCTGGTGGCATACAGATCCAAAAGTATGACAATTGTGCCTGTGTCCAAATATATATGGACCTATCTGTGTGTATGTATGTATATATGTGTGTGTGTGACGGGCGGGCCAGGCGGACATAGGAACGGTAGACGGAAGGTGATGCTTCCCTATGCCCCCTGCCCTTCCCCTTTCCCCCTCCCTCCCCTTCCCCACCCATCTTTCCCCGTCCCCTCCGCCCCTATCTCCTCCCCCCTTCCCCTCCCTGGGGATGCTCTGATTGGACACCCTATGGTGTCCTAATATGCACACCTGATTCTAGTTGGGTATCACCCATAAATACCACATGGGGAGGTCAAACAAACCCATCTCCATGTGATGATCCAAGCACCACGCCATACCAACACAGTGAGTAGAACCTCTCTCAGTTCCATGCTTTCTTCCCCTCTGGGACCAATTCTAGATATTGTAGATGACCTTGTCTCTATCCCCAGACTGGGTATCCCATCTCTGGAACTTGCAACCAATACAGCATACTCTGGTTTGCAATATATGGGTTTTTACATCTACCTCGCAACCTGAGCAAGATACACCAACTCTATTAGGTAACTCTATATTATATTATATTGTCTGTTGATATCTGACATACTGGTATACCCTTTCCCTGCCCATGCCCTCTCCCCCCCCCCCCTGCTCTACACCCACATACACTTACACTTCCTCACGGTCTCACTTCTCAGCTTTCTTACTTCACACTCTATGATATTCCTGCACATTCCCACCCACACACACCCCCACTCTAGGACCCCTTCATTCAGTGATTCACAGTACTACCAGCACAGCACCTAATTGAGCATTAGCGTTCTGACCGACATCACAACAACACCCCTCTATTTCTCACTCGACACTCACCCCCTCACTCTCCTTCCCTTTCCCTCCCCCTTTTTCACTGTCCCCAACAGCTTATCCCCTTCCCTCATCATTTCCCCTCTCCCCTTATATCTTCCCCTCCCCCTTTCTTCCCCCTTACTTTCCTCTCTCTTTTCTCCCTTTCTTTCCCCTCCTTTTCTTCCCTTCCCCTTCCTTCCCCTCCTCCTTCCCCTTCCCCTCCCTCCCCCCCTCACTCCTCACTTTCATACCACACCTTTCCTCGTCCCCCCACCCCCCCATTCCATTCTCTCTTGCTCTATCCATGTGGATGCTGCAGCATCCCTATGTCCACCTATACATGTGCATGCCATGTATTGGTTCCCTCTTCTCTCCCCCTCTCTCCCCCCCCTCCCTCCTTCCCTCTCCCCCCCTCCCTTCTCCCTTCCCCCTCCTCTTTTCCCCTATTCTCTCCCCCCCTTTTCTCCTCTTCCTCCCCCCCCCTCTGACCCCCTCTTACCTTCCTCCTAGTTCCTACCCTTCCCCCTTGCCCTTCCCTCCCTCCACTTCCTCACTTTTTCACTCTCCCTCACCTCATTTTTCCTCCCTCCCTCTTCTCCCCCTTTTCCATCTCTAACCACGAGTCTAGATACAGTAATATACAAACTGGCATTATTTGAAAAATACATCAACGGCACAACTACTTTCTTACCTTAGAAATTCCATTTCTTTCCATCACTGTTTCAAGTGCACTAGACATCGTCTAGTCGATATGGCAATCCCCTATGTGCTATATATCTAAGTACATGATCTTGGATCTCATGACAGGTGTGCAGAACAGGGGACCTCAAGGAAACCCACCTCCACTTCCCCTTCCCCCTTTCCCCCCCCCCTTTCCCCCCCCCTCCTTTCTTCCGTCTCCCTCCCTCTACCTGTCTGGCCCACACACGGACCCGTGGGTAGCCGATTCATTGGATGTGACCTCTCGCAGGTCCCGTTGTTGGATTACCGTACCTGCCGCACGCCCGCTGGGGGGCGTCATAGCGGGACGCCGCCTGGGACCTGGAGCGCACCGACCTAGAGGGAACCCCACCACACATAAAGGAGTAATTCATAGGGAAAAATTTACACACCAGGTAAATATTTCGCAGTAAAATGTGATATTATACTATATGAAATGAAAGGCTAATTGGAGATCAATATATGCAAATGAAATACTGTTACAATGCATTGTTCTCACCCTTTCCTTTCTCAAACAGACGAAATTACCTTTGAGGAAGACCCTCACCAAAACGGGTCGAAACGCGTCAGGTTCACTTTTACCCCCAACATTTGGTTATGTAAAATTACATTGATGTAAAAGCTTTTTGTCTGTTAGTGTAAATCTGTTTTAAAAATTTCTGTATTGTTTTATCCATTTGGGACCCATGTCTCCTATTTTTATCTTTACCCATATGACACATGCGACATCTTTAATCCAATAAAGATTCATATTTTGAATACAACAATACCTCTCAGAGAACTTATTTTCTAAACGCTGCCTAAAAACCCCACCAATTCCTCTTTGGGGGGGACTTTTTCCTTTTTTGTTTTTACATCCCAGGGGTGAGCAGCAAAATATCATCCCCAGTGAGTGTCTTTTTCCTTTT
>CM053026.1:596369406-596442379 GCA_028564925.1 Lithobates sylvaticus
TCAGGCGCCATTCACACCTTGGCGTTCCGTTTTGTACTTCTTTTGGGCATCGGCTTTTCTCGATTCTACTTGCTCATTTTCAGGCCTGATTCACACCTATGCAGGTTGCAGTTTGCATATTGCAGGTGTATTTTGCGTTTTTCAATACACACTTTTGATTCATTGAAGTCTATGGAACCAAGAACCAGAAAAAATCCCTGGCCCTTTCCATAAAATGCACAGATGTGAACTACATTCATAGGAAATCATGTTAAATAGACTGTGTTTATAGCTTATGTGCCCTCCAATGCTGCTTACTGCAATGGACAGCTATAAGTGGGGCAGTGGTCACCTTCGACAGCCATTGATCTACATGCTGGGTGCTCAGTGTGCTCCTATACCTTTTAAGAAGGGGTGGGGCTCCCTTCAGACCATCTGCCCTCCACCTATCCATCAGAATGCATGTGCCTCCACTGTGGGGTCACCCATTAGTTAGTGATAGGTACTACAGATGCGTGGCGCCGATGCGCAGTGTGTGAACTGCCCAGTCCCCCACTCAACCTGCTGTGGCTAGGAAGGGGAGGGGGAAAAAGGAGGAGCAGCAGTGTGCATCGCAGCTCCCAATCCACAGACAGTATGAGCAGTCCCATGGATCAACAGCTGGTCAGGAACAAGTTGCTAAATGGTTTCTACTTTTTTGGGGGTTGAGCTTGTTGAAGGTCTTCCTGATCTCTCGTCGTCTCTTGAAGCTCGTGTGCCACTCAAAACACCTCAAACGACTCAATGCAGCAGCTCCGTAAACTTGCCGAATGATGTCAAATATCTCTGTGGCAGATTTGCCCAATTTCACGCAGGATTTCACAGCTCCCGATGTACACAGGATGATGTCTTTTGGCACACTTACTTATGAAGTTTGGTGCTTCCTGTGACTGTGCATGCAGCCTTGTGTTGCCATCTTTTGGCGTATTCTCAAAACTTTTTGATACCACCTGATAATGTAGTGGGAGAGAGAGAGAGAGAGAGAGAGAGAGAGAGAGAGAGAGAGAAAACTACTTGTATTTACAAAATACCAGTATCTCTCTTTGTCTCTATATTTGGTATTGTTGTTTTGGGAAAATAAAAAGATGTGATGGGAGGCACTTGTGAGCCTATCAGTGTTTTAAAGAAGCCCTATGTGCATATCTTTAGCCAGTGCTTTATCATGAAGCAACTATCCTCACAACACAGCTACTAAAACTCCAAAAAGATAATATTTCTAGTTAAAGACTACCCCAGCTTGTCCCTCCAGTGCCTACCACTGCAGACAGCACCATCAGAAGCCCTTTTTCCACAAAGGAAACTGACCCGGACATTTTGTAGATAGGCAACTCCTATCCTCATATTGATTAGTGGTTCCAAATTAATAATAACTACTGCAGCAGGGAACAGACACAAAAGATACGCTCAGCATCTTCCCAAATAACTGTTCCCTTTATTATGACTCATTTGAAGGTTTTTATACACATGATTACGTAGGTAACACATTAATATTACAATTGTACGTTTATAGTAACAAGGGGCATTACATAGGCAGGCTAATTCTAATCAGGACTCAAAAGAATGTAAACATGTTCTGAAAACATTATTAATGCCGTGTGCACAGTGAGGGCAGTGTGCAATACATACAAAATAGAATACAATTATATACAGAACTTACACATTTCCATTACAGTCTCCTCTCTTTTGATCAATATTTTGATCACTAACCATACCTGCTGTCACCTTTAACCTGGAACCTCCACACGCTTAGGTGGAGGTAGTCCTGGCCAAAGAGGCAAAAACTCCATTGTGGAGAAAATAATAGCTGAGCAGCTTTTTTCATTACAAAGTGGCTTTTCATTGTGAAAAACAAATGATTGATAAGACATATTTACAGAGTACTGGCTGTACACTCCTGTGGCCAGAATGGCCTTCTAGCTTAATTGTTGGTATGCTGACTAGGGATGAGCCGAACACCCCCGGGTTCGGTTCGAACCAGAACCTTCGAACGGACCGAAAGTTCGCGCGAATTTTCGAACCCTATACGTTATAATGGACGCGAACGTTCGAAATCAAAAGTGCTAATTACAACGGCCAATATGCATGTTAATGTCATAAAACAGGTTTGGGGACCCGGGTCCTGCCCAGGGGACATATATCAATGCAAAAAGAACTTTTAAAAACTAACGTTTTTTCGGGAGCAGTCATTTTAATGATGCATAAAGTGAAAAAAAAAAAGTGACATTTTCCTTTAAATATGGTACCTGGGGGGTGTCCAAAGTATGCCTGTGAAGTGGCATGTGTTTCCCGTGTTTAGAACTGTCCTTGCACAAAATGACATTTGTAAAGGAAAAAAAGAAGCCATTTAAAACCACTTGCGGCTTTAGGTTTGATCTTAAGTAGAATCTGAACAGGTACATTATGAAGTGTAGCTCCATCCCAAAAAAATCTATTTTTAAGCTTTTTGGAGAACATAGGGAGGGGTTATCACCCCTGTAACATTTGCTGTCTTTGCACATCTGTTCAGAACATGTCACCTCACTTTCCGTCCCAATGACAAATGTTTTTGGAAAAGTGGGGTTTTAATTGAAACAAGGATTGGTGATAAAGTATCAGTAGAGAGGAGATACCTTTTTCCCAAATTAAATCTAACAGGATAGAATTTCCCTTCCTAGGGGTAGATTTCCTCTCACTTCCTGTTTTCTCTTTCCATTTGCAAGTAGGAGTCGTTTGTAAGTTGGATGTTTGAAAGTAGGGGCCTGGCGTATATACTCTGCAGAAATTTGCCCTATTAGATGTTGGTGTAGCCACAAGACTGGTGGGCACAGGAATGGGCCCTGCTGTGAGTTAATAGATCAAGATTTGTAATTGCATGCACCTGTTGAACAGGGCAGAAAAATTGGGGGTGGTGGTGGTGGTGGTGGTGGACGGTTTTGCCACAAGACTGTAAGCTCTCACAGTTACTCTTGGTGGGCGCAGGAATGGGCCTGCTGTGAGTTATTAGATCAAGATTTGTAATTGCAAGCACCTGATGAACAGGGCAGAAAAAATTGGGCCTTTGGCGGTGGTGGTGGACGGTGTTGCCACAAGACTGTAGGCCCTCATAGTTACTCTTGGTGGGCGCAGGAATGGGCCCTGCTGTGAGTTATTAGATCAAGATTTGTAATTACAAGCACCTGATGAACAGGGCAGAAAAAATTGGGCCTTTGGCGGTGGTGGTGGACGGTGTTGCCACAAGACTGCAGGCCCTCATAGTTACTCTTGGTGGGCGCAGGAATGGGCCCTGCTGTGAACTATTAGATCAAGATTTGTAATTACCCGCCCCTGTTAAACAGGGGCTGAAAAATTGTGCCTTAGGCACTGGTGCTGGTGCCACAACACTGCAACCCCTCACAGAGACTGTACTTGGAGCACAGCAGTCACACGTGTTGCGAAGCATTTTTTTAAAAAATTGTAAGTACACGCCCTGTTAAACAGGGGCTGAAAAATTGTGCCTTAGGCACTGGTGCTGGTGCCACAACACTGCAACCCGGCCCTCACAGATACTGTACTTGGAGCACAGCAGTCACACGTGTTGCGAAGCATTTTTTTTAAAAAATTGTAAGTACACGCCCCTGTTAAACAGGGGCTGAAAAAATTGTGCCTTAGGCACTGGTGCCACAACACTGCAACACGGCCCTCACAGAGACTGTACTTGGAGCACAGCAGTCACACGTGTTGCGAAGCATTTTTTTTTTAAAATTGTAAGTACACGCCCCTGTTAAACAGGGGCTGAAAAATTGTGCCTTAGGCACTGGTGTGGTGGCATGGATCATTGAGGAGGAGGAAGAGGATAGTCAGTGAACATAAGAGGACAGTCACTCAGCATCAGCATAGGCAGTCTTGAAGGGATGTGACATTAAAAATTATTCGGTTATATCCGCCTCAGGTGCCTGGTAGCTGGTGGTGATCCAAGACTGATTCATTTTGATGAATGTCAGTCGATCAACCGAGGCGGTGGACAGGCGCACCCTATGATCAGTCACAAATCCTCCAGCAGCACTGAATGTGCGTTCGGAAAGAACGCTGGAGGCAGGACAGGCCAGTAGCTCAATTGCATACTGTGCAAGCTCTGGCCAGTGATCCATCCTCAGGACCCAGTAAGCCAGAGGATTTTCGGTGGGAAAGGTGTCCAAGTCTGACCTTGCCCCAAGGTATTCCTGCACCATGTATATCAGACGCTGGCGATGGTTGCTGGAACCGATCATACCTTGGGGCTGCGGACTAAAAAATTGTCTGAACGCATCGGTCAGACGTCCACCTTCCCCACCGCTCCTTCTGCCACTGACCGAAGCCTCAGCAACTCGTCGCCCAGGACCAGGAGTTTGTAGCCTCCCAGTTTCTGGGAACGCGTTGCACAGACCTTTCTGCAAGGCCTCCCTGAGATGTCTCATCCTCTGCTCCCTCTGCGACGGCAAGATAAGGTCCGCAACCTTACCCTTGTACCGCGGATCAAGGAGAGTGGCCAGCCAGTAATGGTCCCTCTCCTTGATCCGAAGAACACGAGGATCCTTCCGCAGGCTTTGCAGGATCAGGGAGGCCATGCAGCGTAGGTTAGCTGAGGCATTCGGTCCGGAGTCTTCTGGGTCACTGAGGATGACATGATCGCCAGCCACCTCCTCCCAGCCACGTACAAGTCCACTGGCTTGTTGGGACTGTACATCATCCCTAAAAGACTGCTGCTGCTGATGCTGAGTGCCAGGCTCCACCTCCATGCTCACACAATCCTCCTCCTCCTCCTCCTCCTCCTCCTCCTCATCCTCTTCCTGTGTGATGGGTGGGACAGAAGGAACACTGTCGGATAAAGGGGGCCTTGAGAGGCAAGGAAGTCCTCCTCTTCCTGCCTCTGTTCTGCCTCAAGTGCCCTGTCCATTATCCCACGCAGCGTATGCTCCAACAGGTGGACAAGAGGGACAGTGTCACTGATGCATGCACTGTCACTGCTCACCATCCTCGTGGCCTCCTCAAATGGTGAGAGGACAGTGCATGCATCCCTGATCATGCTCCACTGACGTGGGGAAAAAAAACCAAGCTCCCCTGACCCTGTCCTGGTGCCGTAGTCGCAAAGGTACTCATTGATGGCCCTCTGCTGCGTGTGCAGTCGCTGCAGCATGGCCAACGTTGAGTTCCACCTGGTGGGCATGTCAGATATTAGGCGGTTCTTGGGCAGGTTCAGCTCCTTTTGCAGCTCAGTCAGCCGAGCACTGGCATTATAAGATCGGCGGAAATGCACACAGACTTTCCTGGCCTGCCTCAGGACATCCTGTAAGCCTGGGAACCTGCCCAAGAACCGCTGCACCACCAGGTTGAGGACGTGAGCCATGCAGGGCACATGGGTGAGCTGCCCCTGTCGCAGGGCGGAGAGGAGGTTGGTGCCATTGTCAGAAACGACCATTCCTGGCTTAAGCTGACGTGGCGTCAACCACCTCTCGGCCTGCCCCTGCAGAGCTGCCAGAACCTCTGGCCCAGTGTGGCTCCTGTCCCCCAAACACACCAGCGCAAGCACGGCATGGCATCTTTTTGCCTGCGTACTTGCGTAGCCCCTTGTACGCCTACGGAGCACCGCTGGTTCCAAGGACAGAGCACTGGAGGAAGAAGAAGAGGAGGGGGGTGGAGGAGAGAGGTGTGTCACAACCAGTAGCAGTAGTCGCGTTTTGGAGGCGTGGTGGCGGAACAACCTCCAACACTACTGCACCTTGTCCTGCATCCCTCCCAGCTGCCAATAGAGTGACCCAATGGGCCGTGAAAGAAAGGTACCGTCCCTGTCCATGCCTGCTGGACCATGAGTCAGCGGTAATATGCACCTTACCGCTGACCGCCCTGTCCAGCGAGGCATGGACATTGCCCTCCACATGCCGGTAGAGAGACGGAATCGCCTTCCGCGAGAAAAAGTGGCGTTTGGGAACCTGCCACTGAGGAACCGCACATTGAACAAACTCACGGAAGGGGGCCGAGTCTACCAACTGAAAAGGCAGCAGTTGAAGTGCTAGCAATTTAGCAAGGCTAGCATTCAACCGCTGGGCATGTGGATGGCTGGGAGTGTACTTCTTTCTACGGTCCAGCAGCTGGGGCAGGGAAATTTGCCTGCTGCATTCGGACGTCGGTGTACTGCAAGTACTTGGTTGTGACACACCGAATTCTACACCTTCAGTCCTCTCAGAGCAGCTTTCAGAGAGGACTGAAGGTGTAGTGGGGATGGAGATCCCAGCTGAGGAGGAGCAAGGAGAGGTCCGCTTAGTTCTTTGGTGTGGGTCTTTTATGTGTGCCTGCCAACGAGCTGCATGGCAGGTCGCCATATGTCTGGTCATGCTTGTCGTGCCCAAGCGGCTGATGTTTTGGCCACGCGAGATACGCTTGAGACAAATATTGCAAATAGCAGTGGTGCGATCTGCTGCACTCGTCTCAAAAAAGGCCCACACCAAAGAACTTTTCTGATAACGTGCAGAGGCAGCGCCCTGCACAGGCGGAGCTCTGCGGTGTTGTACAGTTGCTGTGCTGGCCTCTACCTGGCCTCCAGGGGGCATCCTGCCTCGTTGGACATGTGACGCCGCATCCTCCTCCTCCTCGTCCTCCTCCTCATCCTCTCTCCCTTGAGGCACCCACGTGGAGTCAGTGACCTCATCATCCCCTCCCTCTTCACCACTAGAGCAAACCTGGCAGTAAGCTGCAGCTGGTGGAACTGTACTGCCAGATTCCTCAAGCTGGGTATCGTCATCGAGCCTTCGAATCGTTGGGCATCCTCCTGGAGCATGTACCCAACACTGTGCTCAAAGAGTTCGGGGGACTCCTCAGGAGGACATGGTGGGTCTAGGGAAGGGGTGGCTGATGATGCTCTGTCAGTACCCTGAGCCTGGGTGAGAGAGGATGAGGAGGATGAGGAGGGCTTGGTCATCCATTCTACCAAGCCTTCAGCATGATGCGGCTCCACATGTCCAGCTGCCGAAAACAAAGACGCGCGTGTCCCATGGCCACGTGCTGATGACGATGCACGACCACGTCCACGTCCACGGCCACGTCCACTAGAAACAGAGCCTGCCTGCCCTGTGTTCTTGGCTCTGCACGCTCTGCCTCCCCTTGGCGGTCTTCCAGCCATTGTAGTCGGTAGTCCTGTGGGTGCTGCTGAGAAGAAAATATAGGAGCTCTGTGTGATGCCACTAACACACTAGAAGTCCTATGGGTGCTTCTGCAAAGAAAATAGAGGAGCTCTGTGTGATGCCACTAACACACTAGAAGTCCTGTGGGTGCTTCTGCAAAGAAAATAGAGGAGCTCTCTGTGATGCCACTAACACACTAGAAGTCCTGTGGGTGCTTCTGCAAAGAAAATAGAGGAGCTCTGTGTGATGCCACTAACACACTAGAAGTCCTGTGGGTGCTGCTGAGAAGAATATATAGGAGCTCTGTGTGATGCCACTAACACACTAGAAGTCCTATGGGTGCTTCTGCAAAGAAAATAGAGGAGCTCTGTGTGATGCCACTAACACACTAGAAGTCCTGTGGGTGCTTCTGCAAAGAAAATAGAGGAGCTCTGTGTGATGCCACTAACACACTAGAAGTCCTGTGGGTGCTTCTGCAAAGAAAATAGAGGAGCTCTGTGTGATGCCACTAACACACTAGAAGTCCTGTGGGTGCTGCTGAGAAGAATATATAGGAGCTCTGTGTGATGCCACTAACACACTAGAAGTCCTATGGGTGCTTCTGCAAAGAAAATAGAGGAGCTCTGTGTGATGCCACTAACACACTAGAAGTCCTGTGGGTGCTTCTGCAAAGAAAATAGAGGAGCTCTGTGTGATGCCACTAACACACTAGAAGTCCTGTGGGTGCTTCTGCAAAGAAAATAGAGGAGCTCTGTGTGATGCCACTAACACACTAGAAGTCCTGTGGGTGCTGCTGAGAAGAATATATAGGAGCTCTGTGTGATGCCACTAACACACTAGAAGTCCTATGGGTGCTTCTGCAAAGAAAATAGAGGAGCTCTGTGTGATGCCACTAACACACTAGAAGTCCTGTGGGTGCTTATGCAAAGAAAATAGAGGAGCTCTGTGTGATGCCACTAACACACTAGAAGTCCTGTGGGTGCTTATGCAAAGAAAATAGAGGAGCTCTGTGTGATGCCACTAACACACTAGAAGTCCTGTGGGTGCTTCTGCAAAGAAAATAGAGGAGCTCTGTGTGATGCCACTAACACACTAGAAGTCCTGTGGGTGCTTCTGCAAAGAAAATAGAGGAGCTCTGTGTGATGCCACTAACACACTAGAAGTCCTGTGGGTGCTGCTGAGAAGAATATATAGGAGCTCTGTGTGATGCCACTAACACACTAGAAGTCCTATGGGTGCTTCTGCAAAGAAAATAGAGGAGCTCTGTGTGATGCCACTAACACACTAGAAGTCCTGTGGGTGCTTATGCAAAGAAAATAGAGGAGCTCTGTGTGATGCCACTAACACACTAGAAGTCCTGTGGGTGCTTATGCAAAGAAAATAGAGGAGCTCTGTGTGATGCCACTAACACACTAGAAGTCCTGTGGGTGCTTATGCAAAGAAAATAGAGGAGCTCTGTGTGATGCCACTAACACACTAGAAGTCCTGTGGTGCTTATGCAAAGAAAATAGAGGAGCTCTGTGTGATGCCACTAACACACTAGAAGTCCTGTGGGTGCTTATGCAAAGAAATAGAGGAGCTCTGTGTGATGCCACTAACACACTAGAAGTCCTGTGGGTGCTGCTGAGAAGAATATATAGGAGCTCTGTGTGATGCCACTAACACACTAGAAGTCCTATGGGTGCTTCTGCAAAGAAAAATAGAGGAGCTCTGTGTGATGGGACTAACACACTTCAAGTCCTATAGGTGCTTCTGGGAAGAAAATATAGCTCTGTGTGTGTAATGGGACTAACACACTTCAAGTCCTATAGGTGCTTCTGGGAACAAAATATAGCTCTGTGTGTGTAATGGGACTAACACACTTCAAGTCCTATAGGTGCTTCTGGGAACAAAATATAGCTCTGTGTGTGTGATGGGACTAACACACTTCAAGTCCTATAGGTGCTTCTGGGAAGAAAATATAGCTCTGTGTGTGTAATGGGACTAACACACTTCAAGTCCTATAGGTGCTTCTGGGAACAAAATATAGCTCTGTGTGTGTGATGGGACTAACACACTTCAAGTCCTATAGGTGCTTCTGGGAAGAAAATATAGCTCTGTGTGTGTGATGGGACTAACACACTTCAAGTCCTATAGGTGCTTCTGGGAACAAAATATAGCTCTGTGTGTGTAATGGGACTAACACACTTCAAGTCCTATAGGTGCTTCTGGGAAGAAAATATAGCTCTGTGTGTGTGATGGGACTAACACACTTCAAGTCCTATAGGTGCTTCTGGGAACAAAATATAGCTCTGTGTGTGTAATGGGACTAACACACTTCAAGTCCTATAGGTGCTTCTGGAAGAAAATATAGCTCTGTGTGTGTGATGGGACTAACACACTTCAAGTCCTATAGGTGCTTCTGGGAACAAAATATAGCTCTGTGTGTGTAATGGGACTAGCACACTTCAAGTCCTATAGGTGCTTCTGGGAAGAAAATATAGCTCTGTGTGTGTAATGGGACTAACACACTTCAAGTCCTATAGGTGCTTCTGGGAACAAAATATAGCTCTGTGTGTGTAATGGGACTAACACACTTCAAGTCCTATAGGTGCTTCTGGGAACAAAATATAGCTCTGTGTGTGTGATGGGACTAACACACTTCAAGTCCTATAGGTGCTTCTGGGAAGAAAATATAGCTCTGTGTGTGTGATGGGACTAACACACTTCAAGTCCTATAGGTGCTTCTGGGAACAAAATATAGCTCTGTGTGTGTAATGGGACTAACACACTTCAAGTCCTATAGGTGCTTCTGGGAAGAAAATATAGCTCTGTGTGTGTGATGGGACTAACACACTTCAAGTCCTATAGGTGCTTCTGGGAACAAAATATAGCTCTGTGTGTGTAATGGGACTAACACACTTCAAGTCCTATAGGTGCTTCTGGGAAGAAAATATAGCTCTGTGTGTGTGATGGGACTAACACACTTCAAGTCCTATAGGTGCTTCTGGGAACAAAATATAGCTCTGTGTGTGTAATGGGACTAACACACTTCAAGTCCTATAGGTGCTTCTGGGAACAAAATATAGCTCTGTGTGTGTAATGGGACTAACACACTTCAAGTCCTATAGGTGCTTCTGGGAACAAAATATAGCTCTGTGTGATGGGGACTAACACACTACAAGTCCTATAGGTGCTTCTGGGAACAAAATATAGCTCTGTGTGTGTAATGGGACTAACACACTTCAAGTCCTATAGGTGCTTCTGGGAACAAAATATAGCTCTGTGTGTGTAATGGGACTAACACACTTCAAGTCCTATAGGTGCTTCTGGGAACAAAATATAGCTCTGTGTGTGTAATGGGACTAACACACTTCAAGTCCTATAGGTGCTTCTGGGAACAAAGTATAGCTCTTTGTGTGTAATGGGACTAACACACTTCAAGTCCTATAGGTGCTTCTGGGAAGAAAATATAGCTCTGTGTGTGTAATGGGACTAACACACTTCAAGTCCTATAGGTGCTTCTGGGAACAAAATATAGCTCTGTGTGATGGGACTAACACACTACAAGTCCTATAGGTGCTTCTGGGAACAAAATATAGCTCTGTGTGTGTAATGGGACTAACACACTTCAAGTCCTATAGGTGCTTCTGGGAACAAAGTATAGCTCTTTGTGTGTAATGGGACTAACACACTTCAAGTCCTATAGGTGCTTCTGGGAAGAAAATATAGCTCTGTGTGTGTAATGGGACTAACACACTTCAAGTCCTATAGGTGCTTCTGGGAACAAAATATAGCTCTGTGTGTGTAATGGGACTAACACACTTCAAGTCCTATAGGTGCTTCTGGGAACAAAATATAGCTCTGTGTGTGTAATGGGACTAACACACTTCAAGTCCTATAGGTGCTTCTGGGAACAAAATATAGCTCTGTGTGTGTAATGGGACTAACACACTTCAAGTCCTATAGGTGCTTCTGGGAAGAAAATATAGCTCTGTGTGTGTGATGGGACTAACACACTTCAAGTCCTATAGGTGCTTCTGGGAACAAAATATAGCTCTGTGTGTGTAATGGGACTAACACACTTCAAGTCCTATAGGTGCTTCTGGGAAGAAAATATAGCTCTGTGTGTGTAATGGGACTAACACACTTCAAGTCCTATAGGTGCTTCTGGGAAGAAAATATAGCTCTGTGTGTGTAATGGGACTAACACACTTCAAGTCCTATAGGTGCTTCTGGGAAGAAAATATAGCTCTGTGTGTGTAATGGGACTAATACACTTCAAGTCCTATAGGTGCCTCTGGGAACAAATATAGGAGCTCTGCCTGCCTGCCACGAACACACTACAAGTCCTATAGGTGCTTCTGGTAACAAAATATAGGAGCTCTGCCTGCCTGCCACTAACACACTACAAGTCCTATAGGTGCTTCTGGTAACAAAATATAGGAGCTCTGCCTGCCTGCCACGAACACACTACAAGTCCTATAGGTGCTTCTGGTAACAAAATATAGGAGCTCTGCCTGCCTGCCACTAACACACTACAAGTCCTATAGGTGCTTCTGGTAACAAAATATAGGAGCTCTGCCTGCCTGCCACTAACACACTACAAGTCCTATAGGTGCTTCTGGTAACAAAATATAGGAGCTCTGCCTGCCTGCCACGAACACACTACAAGTCCTATAGGTGCTTCTGGTAACGAAATATAGGAGCTCTGCCTGCCTGCCACGAACACACTACAAGTCCTATAGGTGCTTCTGGTAACAAAATATAGGAGCTCTGCCTGCCTGCCACGAGCACACTACAAGCCCCTCTTTGTCAATCAATCTTTGTAAGTGAATCTATCTAACTCAATCTCTGTAAGTGAATCTCTCTAACTATCTAAATGCAGCAGAGTGTCACAGAAACAGCCTGCTCAATCTGCGCCGGAACAGCATGTGACCGGCGCAGACGGCGTGGCGGCGTTTTTATAGGGGGGGGCGTGTACTACAGCCCCTGAGCTGTAATTGGCTACAGGCGTCCTGCCTGTAGCCAATTATGGCTCTTCGAGTTTCCGGGGCTGTGATTGGCCAAGCATGCGGGGGTCACAGTGCATGCTTGGCCAATCATCAGCCAGCAATGCACTGCGTCGGCCGCGCCGGCCGCAATGCATTGCGGGGCCGCTCGCATCACACGAACGTGATGCGAGCGGCCAAAATAGTTCTGGGCTCGCCGAGCGAGCGAACGCCCGGTGCTCGATGCGAACGTGGGTTCGCATCGAGCACCGGGCCCATCCTTAATGCTGACTTATCAGCATATGTAAACACAGACAATTCTACATAAAATGGAAGAGGTACAAAAGACAAATATAACTTCAACATGGCTAAACTACTTTTCAAATATATATATCCCTTACAATTAAAGTAATTGAATCAAAAAGTACCCTAGACTGTGATCGCAAGAGGGAAACAAATCAAACACAGAGATTTCTTTAATTTAGTAATTTTTGCAGTGTCTGGTGTTGATCCAGGTGACTTTTCCTTCAAGTTTTGCAAAACTGTACATGAAATAGATGCTGCATTGAGTCTCCAAACATTTCCTTATATATAAATGTCTCTTAACAATCTACAAGTAAAAAAGGAAAAAGACACTCACTGGGGATGATATTTTGCTGCTCACCCCTGGGATGTAAAAACAAAAAAGGAAAAAGTCCCCCCAAAGAGGAATTGGTGGGGTTTTTAGGCAGCGTTTAGAAAATAAGTTCTCTGAGAGGTATTGTTGTATTCAAAATATGAATCTTTATTGGATTAAAGATGTCGCATGTGACATATGGGTAAAGATAAAAATAGGAGACATGGGTCCCAAATGGATAAAACAATACAGAAATTTTAAAACAGATTTACACTAACAGACAAAAAGCTTTTACATCAATGTAATTTTACATAACCAAATGTTGGGGGTAAAAGTGAACCTGACGCGTTTCGACCCGTTTTGGTGAGGGTCTTCCTCAAAGGTAATTTCGTCTGTTTGAGAAAGGAAAGGGTGAGAACAATGCATTGTAACAGTATTTCATTTGCATATATTGATCTCCAATTAGCCTTTCATTTCATATAGTATAATATCACATTTTACTGCGAAATATTTACCTGGTGTGTAAATTTTTCCCTATGAATTACTCCTTTATGTGTGGTGGGGTTCCCTCTAGGTCGGTGCGCTCCAGGTCCCAGGCGGCGTCCCGCTATGACGCCCCCCAGCGGGCGTGCGGCAGGTACGGTAATCCAACAACGGGACCTGCGAGAGGTCACATCCAATGAATCGGCTACCCACGGGTCCGTGTGTGGGCCAGACAGGTAGAGGGAGGGAGACGGAAGAAAGGAGGGGGGGGGGGGGAAGGGGGGGGGGGGGAAAGGGGGAAGGGGAAGTGGAGGTGGGTTTCCTTGAGGTCCCCTGTTCTGCACACCTGTCATGAGATCCAAGATCATGTACTTAGATATATAGCACATAGGGGATTGCCATATCGACTAGACGATGTCTAGTGCACTTGAAACAGTGATGGAAAGAAATGGAATTTCTAAGGTAAGAAAGTAGTTGTGCCGTTGATGTATTTTTCAAATAATGCCAGTTTGTATATTACTGTATCTAGACTCGTGGTTAGAGATGGAAAAGGGGGAGAAGAGGGAGGGAGGAAAAATGAGGTGAGGGAGAGTGAAAAAGTGAGGAAGTGGAGGGAGGGAAGGGCAAGGGGGAAGGGTAGGAACTAGGAGGAAGGTAAGAGGGGGTCAGAGGGGGGGGGGGAGGAAGAGGAGAAAAGGGGGGGAGAGAATAGGGGAAAAGAGGAGGGGGAAGGGAGAAGGGAGGGGGGGGGGGGAGAGGGAAGGAGGGGAGGAGGGGGGAGAGAGGGGGAGAGAAGAGGGAACCAATACATGGCATGCACATGTATAGGTGGACATAGGGATGCTGCAGCATCCACATGGATAGAGCAAGAGAGAATGGAATGGGGGGGTGGGGGGACGAGGAAAGGTGTGGTATGAAAGTGAGGAGTGAGGGGGGGGGAGGGAGGGGGAGGGGGAAGGAGGAGGGGAAGGAAGGGGAAGGGAAGAAAAGGAGGGGAAAGAAAGGGAGAAAAGAGAGAGGAAAGTAAGGGGGAAGAAAGGGGGAGGGGAAGATATAAGGGGAGAGGGGAAATGATGAGGGAAGGGGATAAGCTGTTGGGGACAGTGAAAAAGGGGGAGGGAAAGGGAAGGAGAGTGAGGGGGTGAGTGTCGAGTGAGAAATAGAGGGGTGTTGTTGTGATGTCGGTCAGAACGCTAATGCTCAATTAGGTGCTGTGCTGGTAGTACTGTGAATCACTGAATGAAGGGGTCCTAGAGTGGGGGTGTGTGTGGGTGGGAATGTGCAGGAATATCATAGAGTGTGAAGTAAGAAAGCTGAGAAGTGAGACCGTGAGGAAGTGTAAGTGTATGTGGGTGTAGAGCAGGGGGGGGGGGAGAGGGCATGGGCAGGGAAAGGGTATACCAGTATGTCAGATATCAACAGACAATATAATATAATATAGAGTTACCTAATAGAGTTGGTGTATCTTCCTCAGGTTGCGAGTTAGATGTAAAAACCCATATATTGCAAACCAGAGTATGCTGTATTGGTTGCAAGTTCCAGAGATGGGATACCCAGTCTGGGGATAGAGACAAGGTCATCTACAATATCTAGAATTGGTCCCAGAGGGGAAGAAAGCATGGAACTGAGAGAGGTTCTACTCACTGTGTTGGTATGGCGTGGTGCTTGGATCATCACATGGAGATGGGTTTGTTTGACCTCCCCATGTGGTATTTATGGGTGATACCCAACTAGAATCCAGGCCGCCTTGAGGGAACATGATTGGAGGAGCATGGTTGGTGAACGCTCCTCCTTACCCTTGCTGTGAGGTCACGTGTGGGAAACGCCCCACCGCCGCACGTATCCACCGGAGGGGGCAGAGACCAAGGGCGCCACCTAGGGGATCCGAGGCGCACTTCAAACCACAGGGGGAACCCTGAAATAAAGGGAGAATACAGAGTTTGAACATGTATTTACTGCCTGTATGGTATGGCAGATGGGAGAACATGTCTCCATGATCATCTCTATTAGTATCATATTCCCATTGGTTATCTGGGTCATGGCATAATGGCATACACACAGAACATATTGAACATGTTAAGAGAACGAAGGGCATGGAATCTTTTCAGATGGCATTATCCACAGTTAATATGTGATTACATTGTGAGTTGTTTCCAATGATACATTGTTAGTGTTGTTCATGTTTAGCTCAAAAGTTGTCATATGAACACGCTACAGCCCTGTGTCTTGGTAGTACACAGTATGTATATGGCCATGTAGTTGTGTGCATATACAAAGGGAGCAAAAAAGGGGTTTAACAAATTTGTAAACAAAAGGAAAGTGTACACAGAGGGACAACGACCCACCTATGAGCATAGATGTCGCGTGGCATGAATGGATCAGCCCCCAAGCCACATATAACAGACTGAATTATTACATGAAAAGACATAAAGAGGGTGACACAATATAAACTCTATAGGTTATATATGGAGAGAGAGCACTAGACTCGCACAGAATTGTATAAGGCGAAAAGTCCTGGACAAAGATGGAATAGAGCACAGATATTGGCCAGAGTATGGGAGCAGGAGTTCACCAAGGGAAGGAGAAAAAAGGGAGTTCACCAGGGGAAGGGGAAAAGGGGAAAAAGGGGAAAAGGGGGGGGGGATGTGGGGGTTGGGGGTGGTCGGGACGTCCAAGCACGTCTACTCAAATGCAAAGACCCGGAAAACCAAGAGTGTCATATTACTGCGTTTTCCCGGACGTGAAGCCCTTGAGAAAAGGGGCAAAGGAAATAGACTCATTGAGTCCGGGAGGGAAGGTGGCACGTAATCTATAGATCCACTTTTGTTCACATTGTAACAAAATTTTGTTCCAATCTCCTCCTCTGTCAGGGATATGAATTCTATCCAAGGCCATGAATGTGATCTTAGGCATTTTGTAATCATGTATCAAAACAACATGACGGCCCAGGGGTAAGTAATGGTTTCCGATTTGCATGGAGTAGACGTGCTTGGACATTCGGCGGTGAAACTCCTGCTTGGTTTTGCCAATATAGAATGCCCCGCATTCGCAGGACATTATATATACAACGCCCTTTGTCTGACAATTGACAAAGTGGGCTGACTTGTGAGGTAGCCCATTTGGAAGAAGGGGGTTGTTCCTTTGGCGTTGGATGTATTGGCAGCAACTGCAATGGCCACAGGGGAAAGACCCCCGGGCTGGGCAGTGTTTGTGGCGTCTGTGCTCGTCCCTGAATTCACTTTGAACAAGGTGGTCTCTTAATGATGTGGCTCTTCTATATGTAATTGAGGGGTGACTGGAAATAAATTGATTTATTCTAGGATCGTCTGTAAGTATATTCCAGTGTTTTTGAATTATATCGCGGATCTTTCTATGCTGTCGAGTAAACCGCAGAACAATTCGCGATACATTCTCTTTTTGATCGTCGGGTGCCTTTTTCTTGGACAACAGGTCCAAGCGTGAGCGTGCTATTACTCGATTATAGGCTTTTCGGAGACATGAGCGACTATATCCCCGATCAAGTAAACGGTTTTGGAGGTTTTTTGCTTCCATTTTGAATAGGGACTCATCCGAACAATTTCTCCGTATTCTCAAATATTGCCCGTAGGGGATGGAATCTTTGAGAAACTGGGGGTGTGCACTATGGGCATGGAGTATTGTATTACCCGCAGTGCTTTTGCGGTATAATGTGGTGGAGATTTTGTTCTCGGGGTTCCGCTTCAGTTCGACATCGAGAAAGGTGATACTCTCCTTGTTAGATGTCAAGGTGAACTTAAGGTTCCAAGTATTAGTATTAATACGATCGTGGAACTCTTGTAGGAGTTCCGCCGATCCCTCCCAGACGACGAGGACATCATCTATGTACCGTAGCCACATTTTAATGTGGCTAGTGTACACACGGAGGTCCTCGTCGTCTAGGAGTGACTTTTCCCACTCCCCCAGGTACAGGTTGGCGTAGGCCAGGGCGCAGCATGTGCCCATGGCCACGCCCTGCACCTGGAGGTAGTGGGAATTGTCGAATGAGAAGAAATTGTTGTTTAGGATGTATTCTAATCCATCCGTGATGAAATTATTCAAAGCGCCATCGTATCTACAGCCTGCCCACAATATGTTACATATAGCTGCGATCCCCTGGTTATGGGGGATCGAGCTATATAATGCCTCTACGTCGATGGCCACCAATAATGAATTATCGGTCAACGATATATTTTCAATTTTTTGGAGTAAATGTATAGTGTCTTTTAGAAAAGAGGGTAATTCCAAAACAAAAGGTTGTAAAAAGGCATCAATAATTTTACTCAGATTTTCGGATATATTTCCGCTACCCGAGACGATGGGTCGTCCGGGGGGTCTGCTGAGGCTCTTATGAATTTTGGGCAGGCTGTAGAACGTGGCGAGGCGTGGGTATTTAACCCTGATATATTCGTGTTGATCCTTAGTTATGGTGCCTTCCAAGAGGGCTGAATCAATTAGGTCCTCGAATTTAACATAGGAGGTTTGTATAATCTTTGTGGTAACCTTGCGGTACCATGTTTTGTTGTTAAGTATATCCATGCACATAGATACATAGTCCTGATTGTCCATCAGGACTATGTTCCCCCCCTTGTCGGACGGTTTCACGGTGATATTGGCATTGCTGCGTAGGGAATTTATGGCCTGAAACTCTTTGGGAGTTAGATTAGTTGGAGGTATCTTCTTTCTGGGCAATTTGAGTAAATCTCTACTGATTTGTTTAATGAAAATATCAATACTAGGGTTAAGGTTTAAAGGAGGGAATCTGGCCGATGGTTTTCTAAAAAGGGCCGCAGAGGGCTTTGATGGTTTTCCAGCATTTTCTAATAGGTTTTCAAGATCGATTTGGTCTATTAGGTCCACTGTATTGTTCTCCTGGTATTAAAGGGTTAAGTCCCGTAAGGCTTTGTATTCCCTCATACTAAAGGTAGACCAGTCTGTGGTGTCGATCGTCTCGGTCTTTGCATGCAGGCTCCTTAATAGGAGCCTGCGTGCAAAGAGCTGTAGATCGGTCACCACTCCAAAGGTGTCAAAGTTTTCTTCTGGGCAGAAGGTTAGTCCCCGAGCAAGGACATTTTCCTCGGCCGTAGACAGAGGGTATGATGACAGGTTGATAACACTTAGGGATTTGATGGGATCCTTGTCACAAAGGTGTCTAGGTTTCCCACTCCCCTGTTTATTTGGGGTGGGGAGGGTCCCCGTATAAGGTTTAAAGGACTCTTAATGGTTTGTTTAAGTTTTTCTACAGTGTGGTTTGTGTGCGTCGCATTAGTCGAGGAATATGTGGATGTGGGGTCACCATTCTCCACATTCATATCACGGGGCTCTCCTTGGGAGTCCCGTGGCATATTACTCGACCCATGTGGCCCTTCTTCCTGTCTATCTGTGTCAACGGTGCGTTTCTTTTTTTCTTGTTGGGGAGAGCCTTTATTATTACGGTTTCGTTTGTATTTTCCTCTACCCTTTAGGACTGTATTGGAGTTTTTACTGGAATCTGGAATATTTTTGTTTTTGGGTACATTGAAGGGATTGGGAGATGATGGTCTTATCAGGTGGTTCCTATTGTTTTGTGTATTTGTGTGCCATTTATAGGCTCGCCCTTCTGCAAAGGCCATTTTGTCCCTCCAGAATTTTTGTTCTTTTTTATACAGAATATTTCTGTTATAAATGGAAAGGTCATCCTTTATTTTGACTTGTAGATCTACGTAGTGTTTATGTTGCTCAAAGAGTTTCATATTAGTTTCAATAGTGGCAATTTCAGTATCCAACAGGGCAATTTGTCTGTTGTATTCCTTGATGAGTATGTTCATCATTTCTTGGGAACATACATTTAGATTGGCCTCCCATTCTTGTTTGCAGTGAGTGCTTATTTTATCTAGATTGGGAAAAATCTGGATTCTGAGCCCTAGTGGGTTTATTTTATCTCTTTTATATCTCTCAAAAGACCTGATGTGCCAAAAGAGGGCCGACTTTTTTTCTAGGATTTTGCTCAGTTTGTTTGTGAAGGACAGTATCTGAGTTTCGACCTGTTCCTTCTTTTCAAAGTTTGTTTCGTATGTGGACATGAGGTTAGCCCATTCATCACCCTGAAAATTACTCATATTGGTTATAGTATATAAATGTGCATACAGTAATCAAGGAAAGAACATTCAGTAAACTGTGGATAAACACTAAAAAAAGATTTACATTTGGAGGCCCATGTCTCAGCCCCAAAGTGTCACGGGGGGAAGGGTGTTTAACCACCCGAATGTAAACTAAAAAAGGAAAAAGACACTCACTGGGGATGATATTTTGCTGCTCACCCCTGGGATGTAAAAACAAAAAAGGAAAAAGTCCCCCCAAAGAGGAATTGGTGGGGTTTTTAGGCAGCGTTTAGAAAATAAGTTCTCTGAGAGGTATTGTTGTATTCAAAATATGAATCTTTATTGGATTAAAGATGTCGCATGTGACATATGGGTAAAGATAAAAATAGGAGACATGGGTCCCAAATGGATAAAACAATACAGAAATTTTAAAACAGATTTACACTAACAGACAAAAAGCTTTTACATCAATGTAATTTTACATAACCAAATGTTGGGGGTAAAAGTGAACCTGACGCGTTTCGACCCGTTTTGGTGAGGGTCTTCCTCAAAGGTAATTTCGTCTGTTTGAGAAAGGAAAGGGTGAGAACAATGCATTGTAACAGTATTTAATTTGCATATATTGATCTCCAATTAGCCTTTCATTTCATATAGTATAATATCACATTTTACTGCGAAATATTTACCTGGTGTGTAAATTTTTCCCTATGAATTACTCCTTTTCTCAAGGGCTTTACGTCCGGGAAAACGCAGTAATATGACACTCTTGGTTTTCCGGGTCTTTGCATTTGAGTAGACGTGCTTGGACGTCCCGACCACCCCCAACCCCCACATCCCCCCCCCCCTTTTCCCCTTCCCCTGGTGAACTCCCTTTTTTCCCCTTCCCTTGGTGAACTCCTGCTCCCATACTCTGGCCAATATCTGTGCTCTATTCCATCTTTGTCCAGGACTTTTCGCCTTATACAATTCTGTGCGAGTCTAGTGCTCTCTCTCCATATATAACCTATAGAGTTTATATTGTGTCACCCTCTTTATGTCTTTTCATGTAATAATTCAGTCTGTTATATGTGGCTTGGGGGCTGATCCATTCATGCCACGCGACATCTATGCTCATAGGTGGGTCGTTGTCCCTCTGTGTACACTTTCCTTTTGTTTACAAATTTGTTAAACCCCTTTTTTGCTCCCTTTGTATATGCACACAACTACATGGCCATATACATACTGTGTACTACCAAGACACAGGGCTGTAGCGTGTTCATATGACAACTTTTGAGCTAAACATGAACAACACTAACAATGTATCATTGGAAACAACTCACAATGTAATCACATATTAACTGTGGATAATGCCATCTGAAAAGATTCCATGCCCTTCGTTCTCTTAACATGTTCAATATGTTCTGTGTGTATGCCATTATGCCATGACCCAGATAACCAATGGGAATATGATACTAATAGAGATGATCATGGAGACATGTTCTCCCATCTGCCATACCATACAGGCAGTAAATACATGTTCAAACTCTGTATTCTCCCTTTATTTCAGGGTTCCCCCTGTGGTTTGAAGTGCGCCTCGGATCCCCTAGGTGGCGCCCTTGGTCTCTGCCCCCTCCGGTGGATACGTGCGGCGGTGGGGCGTTTCCCACACGTGACCTCACAGCAAGGGTAAGGAGGAGCGTTCACCAACCATGCTCCTCCAATCATGTTCCCTCAAGGCGGCCTGGGCGGGCCCGGGCTCCCTGACAGGGAACCACTCCCCTTGCTGGCGGCGTCCTGGAACGCAATCGGACCTCTCCCGATCACTGCGCATGCGCGTGGCCACGTGCGTGCGCGTGATGCGGGACGTCACGCCGGTGCGACGATTGCGTAGCAGACGCGACCCCGGAAGGACCTCTCGGACGCCGGGGAGGCCACTCCAGATGGCGTATGATGTCGTCATGGCTCCCACGGACGGGCGGGCCAGGCGGACATAGGAACGGTAGACGGAAGGTGATGCTTCCCTATGCCCCCTGCCCTTCCCCTTTCCCCCTCCCTCCCCTTCCCCACCCATCTTTCCCCGTCCCCTCCGCCCCTTTCTCCTCCCCCCTTCCCCTCCCTGGGGATGCTCTGATTGGACACCCTATGGTGTCCCAATATGCACACCTGATTCTAGTTGGGTATCACCCATAAATACCACATGGGGAGGTCAAACAAACCCATCTCCATGTGATGATCCAAGCACCACGCCATACCAACACAGTGAGTAGAACCTCTCTCAGTTCCATGCTTTCTTCCCCTCTGGGACCAATTCTAGATATTGTAGATGACCTTGTCTCTATCCCCAGACTGGGTATCCCATCTCTGGAACTTGCAACCAATACAGCATACTCTGGTTTGCAATATATGGGTTTTTACATCTACCTCGCAACCTGAGCAAGATACACCAACTCTATTAGGTAACTCTATATTATATTATATTGTCTGTTGATATCTGACATACTGGTATACCCTTTCCCTGCCCATGCCCTCTCCCCCCCCCCCTTGCTCTACACCCACATACACTTACACTTCCTCACGGTCTCACTTCTCAGCTTTCTTACTTCACACTCTATGATATTCCTGCACATTCCCACCCACACACACCCCCACTCTAGGACCCCTTCATTCAGTGATTCACAGTACTACCAGCACAGCACCTAATTGAGCATTAGCGTTCTGACCGACATCACAACAACACCCCTCTATTTCTCACTCGACACTCACCCCCTCACTCTCCTTCCCTTTCCCTCCCCCTTTTTCACTGTCCCAACAGCTTATCCCCTTCCCTCATCATTTCCCCTCTCCCCTTATATCTTCCCCTCCCCCTTTCTTCCCCCTTACTTTCCTCTCTCTTTTCTCCCTTTCTTTCCCCTCCTTTTCTTCCCTTCCCCTTCCTTCCCCTCCTCCTTCCCCCTTCCCCTCCCCCCCCCCTCACTCCTCACTTTCATACCACACCTTTCCTCGTCCCCCCACCCCCCCATTCCATTCTCTCTTGCTCTATCCATGTGGATGCTGCAGCATCCCTATGTCCACCTATACATGTGCATGCCATGTATTGGTTCCCTCTTCTCTCCCCCTCTCTCCCCCCTCCTCCCCCTCCTTCCCTCTCCCCCCCTCCCTTCTCCCTTCCCCCTCCTCTTTTCCCCTATTCTCTCCCCCCCTTTTCTCCTCTTCCTCCCCCCCCCCCTCTGACCCCCTCTTACCTTCCTCCTAGTTCCTACCCTTCCCCCTTGCCCTTCCCTCCCTCCACTTCCTCACTTTTTCACTCTCCCTCACCTCATTTTTCCTCCCTCCCTCTTCTCCCCCTTTTCCATCTCTAACCACGAGTCTAGATACAGTAATATACAAACTGGCATTATTTGAAAAATACATCAACGGCACAACTACTTTCTTACCTTAGAAATTCCATTTCTTTCCATCACTGTTTCAAGTGCACTAGACATCGTCTAGTCGATATGGCAATCCCCTATGTGCTATATATCTAAGTACATGATCTTGGATCTCATGACAGGTGTGCAGAACAGGGGACCTCAAGGAAACCCACCTCCACTTCCCCTTCCCCCTTTCCCCCCCCCTCCTTTCTTCCGTCTCCCTCCCTCTACCTGTCTGGCCCACACACGGACCCGTGGGTAGCCGATTCATTGGATGTGACCTCTCGCAGGTCCCGTTGTTGGATTACCGTACCTGCCGCACGCCCGCTGGGGGGCGTCATAGCGGGACGCCGCCTGGGACCTGGAGCGCACCGACCTAGAGGGAACCCCACCACACATAAAGGAGTAATTCATAGGGAAAAAATTACACACCAGGTAAATATTTCGCAGTAAAATGTGATATTATACTATATGAAATGAAAGGCTAATTGGAGATCAATATATGCAAATGAAATACTGTTACAATGCATTGTTCTCACCCTTTCCTTTCTCAAACAGACGAAATTACCTTTGAGGAAGACCCTCACCAAAACGGGTCGAAACGCGTCAGGTTCACTTTTACCCCCAACATTTGGTTATGTAAAATTACATTGATGTAAAAGCTTTTTGTCTGTTAGTGTAAATCTGTTTTAAAATTTCTGTATTGTTTTATCCATTTGGGACCCATGTCTCCTATTTTTATCTTTACCCATATGTCACATGCGACATCTTTAATCCAATAAAGATTCATATTTTGAATACAACAATACCTCTCAGAGAACTTATTTTCTAAACGCTGCCTAAAAACCCCACCAATTCCTCTTTGGGGGGACTTTTTCCTTTTTTGTTTTAACAATCTACAAGTTACCTGGTTTTAGTTTTAGATCCTTCCAAACTTTTAGGATCTGGAATTGGGGAGAGAACACATAAATGAGTTTGTCAAAAACCTTAAAAGATCAGCAACATTCTTGTTGAGATCCGAATGGAGGGCTGCTGAGACAAAATATAAGCAAAAGAGTAACACACTCCCAGACAAAATCCCATAGGGAGAGAGTCCAACATCCCCTTAGGGGCTTGATAAAATATAATAAAACATTAAGGCAAACGTTTTCTAGTTTCTTACTCTACTTTATCCACTACATTGTAGACAGTAGGGATGTAAAAATAAAACCTCAAAACTTCTAATATGGACTTTCCTATAAAAATGATTTCATCTGTTACTCTCTGTAGATTCTGCACTCTGTACTTACAAACTACTTCTGATAATACTTTTTACTGTGGCTTTTGTAGTAGCATTTACCACTGGACATCCAGAAAACATGTCGATGCAGACAAAATGCATACTCGTAAGATCCTGACTTGGGCATCTGGATATATCTTTTTGTTATCTCTGGAAGGGATGTTCAGCTTTTGGTAACACCTTTGGTAACAGGTAAAACAAGAAGCGGTATGTTATAAAACAACTGTGGTGAACCCTGGCTCTATCCCACGCTCATGTGTCAAGCTGGAGGGAAAAGAGTGGCTGGCAGACATAAATGATCACCTTTTCCAAAGTCTTGTTTCGTAAGAAGTTGCCCCCTGTGGACCACTTGTTCTTCTTGTTCTGGGGTCCTTAAAGTTGAATTATTAATCCCAGCTATACTGGGCCAGAACTAGGGTGGAATCTGTGAGTTGCACAGACCCAGCAAGTGTCCGTGGCTGTAAATGCAGCATCCTTAGTCACCTGGTCTGCTTCCATGTGTGAGTTTTAATGTTAGTATGGCTACCTCAGCAAGAACCTGGAATGCTGAAAACAGCCGATCAAATTAACTTAACCTGCTTGATTGATTTACCTGCCGAAGTAAAAACAAACTTCTGGCCCTTCAAATGGAACCAAAAGCTCTCTAATTCTCTACTATCTATATGAATATATACTCTTTTTATAGCTCACAGGCTTTGCTAAAACATGGAGCTCTGCTTCTTGTGCTGGGGAAAAAGGATCCAATGACTCTAAATACAGAGTATCCTTCTGGGTTATAAACTGCATCCTCAGTATACAACTGGGATCAAATCTACAAGAAATTAAATATCTGGGTCTTCTGGGAGTGTGTTACTGCACTGGGCTCACAGCAGCTGATTCCTACATCATCAATTTAACACATGTGGTTTTTCTTTGTCTCCAGCCAGGATTCAAATGTACGCATTTTTCATTGTTAGATTTGTACATAAACAAACTCATATTTAGACAAACATTTAGTTAGCTGTATATTTGCTGCGCAGAATGTCGGACCATTAATAATTCAATTTTTGACCAAAATAATGTCTGTAACTTTGTTTAATAGAACCTTTGCATAAAAGCTACAGCTCTGATATATTGGGGTGAACCCTTCGTCCAGCTTGCATAAATATATTACAATGGCTTGTTTTCTATCATGCTGTTTGTGTAAGAACTCCAGTTTTATGTTTCAAAAAGACAACTTTTTCCAATATTATAATAAATGATAACAATACCCTGCGGTCATGCAGAGATGTCCATAAATCCAAAATATTCTTCTGCTTATACCCACTGCACTTACAAGGAAAAGGGCACATCATTTCACAATCCACACATTCTGCTTTGGATTTCAAAAATAAAAAATAAATAAAAACAAAAGGACCAACAATCTGTATGATGGACCAGAAAGCACTCAGTCAATTCAAAAACTATAAAACAACTGGCTGCAGGTGGCATCTATCCTAACAGGGTGTGTGGACTTGATGTGATGGGTCCGTTATATTTAAATTTTAGTTATTATTAGACTTTAAGATTACATTTTTGTAGAAAAACTTCTTATGTATCCGATCCATCTTGGCTTTGTTAAAAATGATGGCAGCTGTATTCCAATTAACAACCTCATCTTAATTTTTTTTTCCTTTCCACTCAAAAAATGTAAAATTACAAAATTGTTATCTTAATCTAAACTAAACCAATTTTTACCAATTTCCCCATTAACCTGGATTTCATTTCCAACCAAAGGTTATCTAGACCAGTTTCAATATATCTATATTATTAATAAAATTGTTAAACTCATATAAGAAATGAATACTCAAATGATAAATTTCAATATCACACACTAATATATATGCACAGATAAATGTCCTTAAAGGGGGACATAATACTTAATTTTACTCAATTTGCCTTTTTTTAAAAGCACCGTTTTCACTATCAAAGGATATTCAATTTGTGTAAGACACGGTTAAATGTAACCTTCATTTTACCATGTTTGGAAAACAGATTCAAAAATAATTGTGATCACATTGTTTATCATTAGATTCGTTAACCCGACACATTTTGTTATAAATATTTTGTCTAAAAAACTGAAATTGGCATGGTGTCCTTCCAGCTTATCACTGACCTCTCATCCCAGCCACATTCTTTCATGAGAGCGCAAAGAAGGGGGTCACATCTGCATACATGACACACACAAGAGATAGAACTAAAGGTTCCAGCATTCACACACATACACGAATATCTCTCTAAAATTGCTTACATTTTTCCCATTTGTACACAACACATGCATATCATTCTCTCACTTTCCTTTAACTCTTTTAATTTCCCTGCTTAACTTCTGCTTTCTTTTTGTTCTGATATCCTTTGCATTCAATGTATTGTAATACCATACTTCACATACTGTACCTTCTATGATCAGACGGGCAGCCATAGTGCTCATCCCATCTTCCCTCTCTGACAACATATAAACTATTCTGTTTTAACTCTCATTTCTCTGTTTCTTGACTTTACTATTTGCAGTGCCTGATTCATCCCACTTAACATCAAAATGTCCCTTTCTGTCTCATGTTAATTGTCACCCTTGATCCATCCTGCTCACATAGATAGCTGTTTCTCTAGCTGTTTACTCTGCATGATTCTTAGTCCCTGTGGACTTTGGTGGTAACCCAGTTACCCATTGTGGATCCCTGTCCACTTTAACCATTAATCTAGGGGTTCAGTATAGGCGGAACTACACCTTCAGTTTATATATAGCGCTCCTCTTGCGCTGGGCATTTTTGAGGGTCTCTTACCCTTCATCCCCTTACTTAATTTAATGCCCATAATGACTGGCCAGTCTTCTCTACGTGTGCCTATACCCTCTTGCCTCTAAACTACTTAGCAGATGTACTACATATACCTGTGAACAGCACTTTTCTTCCCTTTCTTATCTATAACACTCCAATGGACAGTAGACAGTGACAACATAACATATAACCACCAATCAATACAGTTCGATTAAGGGGAGTAAAATAGGTACCCTTTGTCCCGAAAATGCCTTACCGATCAAGGAAGTCTGATAACTCAAATGTAAGCAAAAGGCTTACCGCAGCCTGCTGATTATCAGAAATTCCCGGATCGTCTCAAGCTCCTCATTTCGGATACTCAGGGTCACCTGGAAACCCCTGCTGGCTGGCTCGCCACCTGACCCGGACATTTTGTAGATAGGCAGCTCATATCCTCATATTGATTAGTGGTTCAAAATTAATAATAACTACTGCAGCAATACATACAAAATAGAATACAATTATATACAGAACTTACAAATTTCCATTACAGAAACCAAAACACAGAGTGCCAGTGGTATACATTTCCCACTTTGCAAATAAGCTACACTTTATTAAATATGGTTGAAGACTTCAATTTTAAGACTGTGTTTTATAGCTTTTCCTCTTCACTTTTTTTTGTAAACTAATGCTATAGGTAGGGCATTCACAGTATTTGCAAATCAGCACAGACTATTTAATTGTTAAAGTTAACAATAAAAAAATGCTATATGTTACTATGTGTAACGAAACGTCCCACACTACGCTTGAGTGCTTTCGTCATATACCGTTTCCTCCCAGTCTGAATATAGATATCAGATATTCCAACCGCTGCTAACAACCAACAAAACAAGACAATATTCGTTTGGTTGCTGAACATGGACTGTTTATTAGAACAAGAATACAGTCTTATATACAGTTGAAGAGGAGGTTCCCCCTCCTGCTTATATTACTCTAACAATACACCTGTAACCAGAAACCTAATTAACATGAGCTAGTTATCTAGGCTTGGTGACTCAGAGATATGACCTTTCAGGGTAGACTTGCCATCTCCTCACTCAACTTACAATACACATAAGTATAAACACATACCCAATAGTTTGCTAGGAGACAAAGGTGTGTTAATGAGACAATAAACTGTTGGGTGAAAGACCTGGGCTTTCCAGATCTCATTAATCAGCATTCCTTTCACTGACATCTGTCCACTGAGTCCCAAGCTGGCAGAGACCATGATCTTAATAATGTCTTTTTGCATTACATAACAAAATATCTTCCTAAATGCTTGTAGCTCCCTCAAATGCCAGGGGCCCATAGTCGGTAGGCAAGAGGCTGGCATTCAGTCCCCTCCAAATGCCTCTGTCCCGGGTGAGTCCATCACAACATTTCTCCCCCATCAAAGTTGACTAACAAGGTCCCAGACCTGCTGGGATGACATGTCTGTGGTACTGTCTCCCAGGTGCATGGATCTTTGCTGGGGAGGAAAGACCACTTCCTCCACCCTTTTTTTTTTAACATTAAATCTTTATCTATTTTCTTATTTCCAAGGTTATTTAACAATACAGTAAAAAGAAACATGTACAAAAACAGTCTTTTATCACAAATTAAAAATGATTTATACAAGCACAAGATAATATTATACCTGGGGACTTCTGCGAGACAAAATCATATAACCACTTTCCTACCGCTGGTCTATTCTAATATTCTATTCTATTATTACTCTCCATCCCTCCCTTCCCCCCTTCCCTTCCCCATCCTAGTATATAGATATCTATGTGTCCACATATGCCTATTCACCTGTTTTATTAAACTTTATCCTCTAGGGTCCACAGGAGTTTTCAGTGATCTATGCTCCTTGTCCTTCCTGTTCTAAGCCATTAACGTCTCCCTTTCTCATTATCTACCCTGTCTGGTTGCTATATTTTGGTCATTGCCCGCATGTTCAGAGGGGCCCAATTTGGTCATCCATAGAGCCCACATCCTATCGTATTCAATAAAATTACCTCTTTTTAAATATACTGTTCTTTCCCGACATAAGGTCTCATTCATTGTCTTGATCCAGTTGTTTACTGTAGGGGGTTCCTTTGATTGCCAGTTCATCGCAATCATTTTCCTGGCCTGAAACAGGCCTCTTAGGATTGCTACAGTGGTACTTTTCCTCTCTCCCCTTTCCCTTCTATATCCCAGTACACACACCATGGCTTCCTTTTCCAGTTTAATCGCAAATATATCTCTCATGATGTTGGTCACTCCCTCCCAATACCAGAACAGTTTAGGGTATTTCCACATCATATGCAAGAGGTCCCCCACCTCTTGACATCTGGGACATTTGTCATCAAGTCTCCTACCAAACTTGAATAGTCGTTTGGGTGTGTAATAAGCCCTATTCACCAACATCAGGTGAGATATCCTTTGCGGAGGGGAAACTGATACTGCCGGGCTATCTCTAATATTCTTCTCCACTGGTCATTTGTTATTACTCCTATGTCTTCTTCCCATTTTGTTTTTACGTTTTGAAGATTCCCTCCTATATTCATATTGTGGGTTATTTGCCCATATATCTCCGATATCAACCCTTTGGTAGAGCCTAAGTGCAGTATACTCTGGCATAGAGGTATCTCATTCCATACCAAGGATTGACCCAAAAATTGGGCATCAAGGCCATGTCTTATTTGCAAATAATAATAAAACGTACCCTGTGGTATATTAAACTCGTTTTTCAGTTCACTAGATTTTTTAAGGGTATTGCCTTTATATAGTTGCCTCAATCTTTTGCTTCCCTGCTGTTCTCACTCTCTGTTTTTTCCCAGCTGAAGGACTTCTTGTAGATTGTTGTTATCCCAAAGAGGAGTGTATTCAGACATCCCGCTATAGCCCATCTGTTTTTTAATTGTTATCCAAAGTTTAACTATCATTTTTATTGTGGGATATTTGTCACAAAAGGAGTCCACCTCCAGGGCTTCTATTATTGTGTTATGCCTTGCGTCCATCAATATTATTTTTCCATTTGAGGTGTCCCGGGTGAGTCCATCACATTTCTCCCCCATCAAAGTCGACTAACAAGATCTGGACATTCATTAGTCGGGCAGAGTGAGCTTTCATAGTCAGTCCACATGATCTCCATTCTTGGCTGCAAGGAATTTTTGTCATCAGTAGGCGTGGGGCAGAGGTCATAGACTCTCTGTCCGGCTGTCAGCACATCAGCTGGGTGGTCTTTACCATTCCGGGGGTCAGTCTACTGCTGGGTAGAGGGGCCAATCGCCCCAGCTTCATAAAGCTGTAGATACACTGTAGGTGCTCTGCCCTGTTGCCAGTGATTTAGCTGGGAGTAGAAGCTTTAATACATCTGCTTGTCGCTGGAGAGAGGGGCCGATTGCCATGGCTCCCTGGAACTCCACAGTTTTTGCCAGTGCTGGGCAGAGGTTGGTAGCACTCTGCCCTGTTGCCAGCACTTCTGCTGGGGACTCCGCATCATCCACTTTGGCTAATCGTTGGGGCAGGAGGCTGGATTCCTCCTCTCCCAAACTGTGTATCTGCCATTGGAGAGGTGAGCCGGCTGCTTCCTTTTACATTCCCTCATCTGGCTGCTGGGATGACATGTCTGTGGTACTGTCTCCCAGGTGCATGGATCTTTGCTGGGGAGGAAAGACCCCTTCCTCCACCCCGGCCGACTGTTGGGGAGGGACGTCGAACACCCCCTCTCCCTTCTCCCCCTGTATCCTGATCTGCTGCTGGAAAGTGACCCCCACCTTCTCACCCTGAGCCTCTGGAACTGCCACAGATGTAGGGCAGAGGTCTTGGACCCTCTGTCCAGTGGCCAGCGCTTCAGCTGGGGAAGTTCCTTGTAACTCCACAGATATTGCTGTTGGTGCTGGGCACAGCTTAGTGAAGTTTGGCCCTGATACCAGCTCTTCTGCTGGAGGCTCACCAGGTTGTTATTCCTTAGCAGAAAAGTCTATCAGATCACAAGTCTCTGGAATTGCTGAAAATCCAGGGCATGGGTTGGCTGCACTAGGGGCCTAAGGGCCAACACTTTGGCATGGGACGTATAAACTATAACAAACTCTGATGAACGGTTAATTAAATCCATACATTCTGTGGTCTGTGGCTGGAGAGATGGCCAACTGCTCCATCTCCCGTACCCTCATCCAGCTGCTGAACAGATGCATTCCTCCATCCAAGATCAGCCCATGCAGAAACAGGATCATCAAGGTCAGTCAGCACTTGCTGCATCTGCCATAAGATCTCTGCGTCCATAGCTGTGGGAGCAGGTTGGCAAAGCACACTGTTACTCTGCCACATTGCCGACTCTTCAGCCAGGATTTCAGAGTTGTCAGCTGGTATTGCCTGATAATCCCAGGCAAAGGGAGCCCAGACCCGCTGATGAGCAGAATATAGCAGCTGTCTGTAGGCAATCTCCAGCTTCCATTCCTGATTGGCTAGAAACTCCAAATCTTCCAGTTCCCAGGGAAATTCTGAGACATTCAGCATCCATTCTCTGTATTCCGAGATTTCTTCCAAATGCCACTCCAAATCGCTCCCAAAGTCAGGGTCCTGTGACAGCCTCTCTAATAACAGCCCCAGGCCGCCATAGCCAAAGCCTTCTGTTGGGGTGTCATCCGCTGTCCACGGGCACACTTGGGCTACATACCAGTGGAGGGCTATGTAGCTCTCATCCAACCGCATCTCCACCTGGACCAGCCTGGTTAACTCAGCTTTCCATTCCTTATGCGGTTGTTCCCCCAAAAACACCATTCGCACTCTGTACTGCTACCATTACCTTTCCTGGAAGGAGGAGAGAATTTTTCCCTGGTGTCGCTGCTCATGGGCTAGCGCTTCCTTCCAGAGTTCCCAGCGGATAGAATCATACCATCCCAGCAGGACCTGCTCTGACACTGGTCCTCTGTGATGTATCTGCATCTCTCACAACCTCCTTCCGAATTCCTCTTCCATGGCGGCTGTTATCTGTACCTCTCCTCCTCTCCTGCTATCCTGGCCTTGGATCAAGGTGGAAGTTTGGATGTCTCAGACTGCAGGAAGCGTCCCACTGCTTGCCACCAATGTAATGAAACGTCCCACACTCCGCCTCAGTGCTTTCGTCATATACCGCTTCATCTCAGTATGAATATAGATATCAACCATATATATAACAACCAACAAAACAAGACAATACTCATTTGGTTGCTGAACATGGACTGTTTCTTAGAACAAGAATACTGTCTTATATACAGTTGAAGAGGAGGTTCCCCCCTCTTGCTCGTATTACTCTAAAGCCCCATACACACGGTCGGATTTTCCGATGGATTCTGTCCTATCAGACAATGTTGTCGGAAATTCCGACCGTGTGTAGGCACCATCGGACAGTTTCCATCGGATTGTCCGACGGACAAAGTCCTATCTCCTGCTGGATAGATTTTTTGACAACAAAGTCCGATCACACCAAATCCGATCGTGTGTAGCGAATTCCGACGGACAAAGTGCTACGATCACATTACAAGACCAAAGCTATTGGCTACTAGCCTCTACGTAGTCCCGTCGTAGGCAACAAACGCCACCACGTTCAGAATGATCGGATTTTCCGACAACTTTGTCCGACCGTGTGTACGCAAAACCAACAACGGACAAAGTACGACGGACATGATCCGACAGACATGATCCGACGGACCTGGTCCTCGGATAATCCGAGCGTGTGTATGGGGCTTTACAATACACCTGTAACCAGAAACCTAATTAACATGGGGGGACAAGAGCCAGTTCCACAGGATTCAACGCAATTGTACCAGAGATGAGGATTACCAGACCCAAGGCCTACTCTTAACCCGAAAATTTCTTGACAAGGGATACTCCTCAGCTCTCGTAGATGATGCTTTCCAACAGTATCAGGTTAAACCGACACCTAAATCCAACACGCCAGCAAGGTTTACCACCCAGTTCCATGACCGCTACAGACAAATGGAAAAAATCGTCATCAAGAACTGGCACATCCTGCTGGAAGATCCTTTTCTGGGTTCCACCCTAACATTCAAGCCCAAAGTTTCCTACTGCAAGGCCAAAAATATCAAGAGCTGAGTTACGCCAAGTAAGATCCGCAAACCCAAGCCAGTTCCCACCACCTACACCCCCCTGATCCTACTAGTGGGCATGTTTCAATGCAAGAAAAAATTATGCATGATGTATAAATTTGTCCAGCATGGACAAAAAAGCTTCTCTACAAAAGGAAAAACGTACCCTTTAAAACAGTTTCACAATTGCTCCAGTGATCACGTAGTATACTGTCGGACCTGTCCTTGTGGCCTCCTATATGTTGGCAGAACAATCTGTCCCCTCCGCCAATGGTTTGGCAAGCACAGGTTCATCGAACAGGGATGTGATGAGCACAGTGTGCCAATACATTTTTTGACTCAACGTCAAAAGTCCAACGAAGGCCTGAAGGTGTGGGTCATAGAGGCCATCTCCAGAGGTTTGCCTGCTGCGAAGCGTTTCAAACGACTCTGCCAGCGGGAGACTTTCTGGATATTTCTCCTCAATTCGCTCTCGCCAGGGGGACTCAATGAGGAGTTAGACGCAAACACCTTGTTATAACAGATAAATGCCCATTTCTGGTTTGTTTCTCCCCCTCCTTCTTCCCCTTACCCCCCCCCCCCCACACACACACACACAAACAGGTCTGTCTTTGCTCTACCGGTCGGGAGTGGTATAGTAAATATATAATATTAATATTTCATATATATATGTATATATGTATGTGTGTGTGTGTGTATGTATATATGTGTATATGTTTATGTGCAGGCATATATGCATGTTGCATGATCCATCATTAGGTGCACCCCACTTGGGATACACACATATACATCCCTTGTATACCAATTAGAGGGAACACAGCACCAACTTTATCTTTACTGTTCATTCTCTAGATCAGGGGTGCCCAACCTATTGAAGAGTGAGGGCCACTTAAGCAACTTGGTAAGTGGTTGCGGGCCACAATGTGCGGAGCGTGTGTATGGCATGTCCGTGTCCACTCTGCATATGCAGAGCATACACAGACGCAGCCCACTATACTTTTTAGCAGATCGTATTGGAGGTAGAACACAAATCGGTTTATGTCTGCCACTACTTATAGGTGAATGGAGGGTCCAATTGGTCGGACTGTCGGACTGACTGTGTGAAAGGGGTCCAAGGCTGCTTTCACACTGGTGCGCTGCGGTTTTCCCCCCACCAGTGCATTTTTATAGCACGGATATGTGAATGGTCCCAAAAATGTGTCAAAAGTGCCTGATGTGTCCGCTGCAATATCGCAGTCATGATAAAAATCGCAGATCACCGCCATTACTAGTAAAAAAATAATAAGAAGAAAAATGCTATAAATCTATCCCCTATTTTGTTAGACGCTATAACTTTTGCGCAAACCAATCAATATACACTTATTGCAATATTTTTTACCAAAAATATGTAGAAGAATACGTATCGGCCTAAACTGAGGAAAAAATTTGTTTTAAAAAAAAATTGTGGATATTTACTATAGCAAAAAGTAAAAAATATTGTGTTTTTTTTTCAAACATGTCATTCTTCTTTTGTTTATAGTGCAAGAAATAAAAACTGCAGAGGTGATCAAATACCACTAAAAGAAAGCTCTATTTGTGGGGGAAAAATTATAAAAATGTAATTTGGGTACAGTGTTGCATGACCGTGTAATTGTCATTCAAAGTGCGACAGCGCTGAAAGCTGAAAATTGGCCTGGGCAGGAAGGGGGTGAAAGTGCTCTGTATTGAAGTGGTTAAAGTGGTGTTTCCCCAAAAAAAAAAAATAGCTGAAAATTCCTCAAAAAAAAAAAAAAATTAACTTACCTCTAAATGCCTGTTGCTAGGGGGTCCCTCATAGTCTGCCTCCTTCAGTGCCCGGGCACTGACATCACTTACCCTCGGCGCCGCACAGTCATCTGGGACCTGTCACGTGTCCCAGATGACTGCACGGCGTATCACAGCGAGCGGCGCCGCTCGCACATGCGCAGTGGGTGCCTGGCTGTGAAGCCACAGCCGGGTGCCCACAGTAAGAATGCCGGCGCAGCGAGCAGAGCGGGGAACGAGGGGGGGGCTTCGTTCCCCCGCATCGCTGGACCCTGGGACAGGTAAGTGTCCGATTATTAAAAGTCAGCATCTGCAGTATTTGTAGCTGCTGACTTTTAAAAAAAATTTTTTAGGGGGCACCCCACTTTAAATAGGTATGCAATAAAATAAACTTTTCCTCTGATTATTAGTTTAGTTTATCTCCATCAGCATTTATTTTGTTTCTCCACTAGAGGGTGGCTATAGTTACCGTATTTGTTATTTAACACATTCCCACTGGCAAGAATATTTATATTATTTTCAGCTGTCTTGACTTGTCTAATTTAACCTACAATAGTGACTCATGTTTTCCTTATTTTTATATAAAGTGCAAATTACCAATACAAAATATAACTATATTATAAAAAAGTGAAATTTAATTAATGTAATATGTTTCAGTCAGCAAATGTTTTAACTACTATATAATATTGTGCAAGAATTTTGCATTTACCAATTAACACGTTTATAAAAAAAAAAAAAAAAAAAAAAAAACGAATTTTAGAAAGCACTGAAAAAAGTGCAAATATACCTTGTAGCATCAATAATTATAAAAGAAAGATAAAGTATAAATTAAGAACATCATAGAAGAAGTCTGTTATGAAGTTTATAAAAGTACCACCCAATCTAGTAATTAAAAATATCAAAGTACAATACAAAACTATTATTAGAGGAGCTGGATCTAGCCAATTCAGTAGATTGCTTTAAAAAAAAAAAAAAACTGGAAATGCAAAAACTATCATTGTTTTTTTATGTTTGTAAGAAATAACATTGAAGAATATTCATCTGAGAAATATATAATTGCCTTCGGGGAACAGCAAAGATCTTTTCCCCATGTTAAATCAAATTGTACAACTTTTTTGCCTATCCCTGGAGGATGTTAGGGTTTTTATTTTATTTTTTATTTATTGTCTATTGGTGTCAGAGATAAGCTACGTATTGAGACATAAGGCTGGTTTCACACTGGGGTGGTGCGGCCGGCGACGGTAAAGCAGCGCTATATTTAGCACTGCTTTACCGTAGTTTTAGCCGCGGTATACGGCCGCTAGCGGGTGGTTTTAACCCCCGCTAGCGGCCGAAAAAGGGTTAAAACCCCCGCAAAACGGCACTTTGCCGGCGGTATTACCGCGGTATCCCCGCGGTGTCCCATTGATTTCAATGGGTAGGAGCGGTATAGGAGCGGTGAATACACCGCTTCTCACCGCTCCAAAGATGCTGCTAGCAGGACTTTTTTTACCGTCCTGCTAGCGCACGCTCCAGTGTGAAAGCCCTCAGGGCTTTCACACTGGAGACACAGCAGCAGCTGTTTCAGGTCGGTTTGCAGGCGCCATTTTTAGCACAATAGTGCCTACAAAACGACCCAGCGTGAAAGGGGTCTTAGAGTAAAGATACATAAAGGGGTTGATTTACTTAATCTGGAGAGTGCAAAATCTGGTGCAGCTGTGCATGATGACCAATCAGCTTCTAACTTTAGCTTGTTCAATTAAGCTTTGACAAAACTCCCAAAACTCCCCTCTCTCATTTAGAGTTCCCTTCTCAGTTGTCAGCAGAACAGGTCTCACATTAAGCCCTGGTTCACATTGCAGCAATTTGGCATGCAACTTGACATGTCAAATCGCATGCCAAATCGTCGGCTATTGCTGGCAATAGCACCGTCTGAATTGGTGCCATTCTGTACTACTTTTGGCGACTTTGGGGTGCGATTTCAATAGACATCTGTGCAGAAACCCACACAGATGTCTCTGAAATCATCCCTGAAGTCGGGACTTGTGGGAATGAAATTGTGCGACTTCAGCTGAACTCACACGATTTCATTCCCGCTTACAGTATGAACCTAGGCTGAAGAGTTTTCCAGCACCCCATGTTTGGTGACAATTTAAACTTTCCCATAACATTCTGTGCTGGTGACAATGATTATCAGGACAAATAGAGGGGTGAATCTCCCGAGCAGAGACACAGACAGCAATAAAAACTTGGCCAACTAGTCTCACCCTTCCCTACTATACTAAAACTTAAATAAAATGTTTGCCCTTACAAATACTTTAGGTTAAAGAAACTATAATACTATCAATATTTTGTAATGTATAACATTTTTACACCAAACAACTTTAATGAGATTAAATAAAATTGAAAATCCTGAAATAATATTTTAGCATTTATATAAATAACATTTTAATATACTAAATTCAAGGCATGCAGGTTTATACAGGCCAGTATCATATACACACTATTTGTTTCCTTACTAAACGTGTTTGTACAACTGTCTAAATGTGTGTGTTCCAAGCTGACTTGAAAGCATTCACATGAAAAAAAAGATCAAAGCTCTAGATAACATATTGCAGGGTGTAGAAAGCCCTTACAATTATTGTCACACTCTAAAATTACCTGCATAATTGTTCTTGTGTGCAACATGTCAAATGCTATTTTCTATCACTTTATTGTACTGCATTTTTGTTAACAAAGAAGATTGCATTGAAAGGGCTTAAAATAGATCAATCAGCTGTGTTGATCTATTGAAAAGTAACATGGAGATGATGCACGCAGCACACATGATATGCTAATCATTACAACCATTGCTGTGAACTCATATGTTTGCTAAGACAAAAGGTATAAATAAAAGAGATGCAACTGCCAACAATCCAGAGAAATCATGGAACCCCATCATACTTTGCAAAAATCAAAGCTGTTGCCATAACAATGAATCAAGTTTATTTATTTCTATCTTAGAAGAGATTAAGAATCTAATGTCCTGTACACATGATCGGACATTCCGATGGAAAATGTGCGATCGGAGCGCGTTGTTGGAAATTCCGACCGTGTGTAGGCTCCATCAGACTTTTTCCATCGGAATTTCCGACACACAAAGTTTGAGAGCTCGGTCGCGTAAATTCCAATTGTGTGTAGACAATTCCGACGCACAAAGTGCCACGCATGCTCAGAATAAATTAGGAGACGGAAGCTATTGGCTACTGAACTTCCTCTTTATAGTCCGGTCGTACGTGTTGTACGTCAGCGCTTTCTTGAGGATCAGAATTTCCGACAACTTTGTGCCACCGTGTGTATGCAAGACAAGTTTGAGCCAACATCCGTCAGAAAAAATCTGATAGATTTTGTTGTCGGAATGTCCAATCGTGTGTACAGGGCATTAGGCTAGCTGGTTGCTATGTGAAACATCTCTGCATTTACTTCAAAGTTTTCCTTTGCTCCACTTCTCATACTTCTATCTAAAGCAGACCCATTATTTTGCACTAAACAAGCTACAGTGCTTTTTTCCTTAAAAAAAAATGTCTGCGCCATCACTTCGGCAGGACTTATACTAAAATTAGAATCATACAGAGAAGATGGGCATGGTCCCTAAAAAAAATGAATAAATAAAAGTTCTGAAATAGAAAAAAATGGGACTTTAAATGAGGCTTATTGAAAATACGACTTATTCCCATGAATAAGTGGTAGAGTGACGAAACATGTCGGAGCGTTGCTGAGCGGCAATCGTTTGTAACAGCACCAGCGCCATATTCAAACAGGAGGAAAGTCTAGCTATCTTTGAGGTCTGAGCTACGAGGAGAGGGTGAGATAAAGGAGTATCTGTTGCACCTCGAGTCCGCCGCGAATACAGACCATATTTGTGAATGTGATATTTAAAGTGGAGTTTGCTGTGGAGATTACCTTTTCACTTTTGCTGGTTTGATTTTAAAAAAATGTGAGTGGATCGGTTGAAGATTTTGTGTTGTGTGGTTTTAATAAAAGTGGTTTTATTGGATTACACTATTGGAGCACTTTTTTTGTTCACATGTGGAATATCACGACATCACGTAGTGGATAGTGTGGAGAAACCACCGGACTGCTGTTTGAGATCTTATAAGCGTGTTTGCTCGTCACGAAAGTGCGAGCATCAGGATCTGGTGAGTGAGATTCCTTTGGGAGAAGTCACATAGAACACAGTGGTGTGGTGAAAGAAGATTGTTTAAACACTTGTGGGAAAAGGAATTTTGAAAGAAATATTTTTTTCACTTCAAAGGAAGGTTAAAAAAAATATTTCACTTGTTTCCTTGATTGGAGAAAGAATCTTGTGACACTTACCTTTTTTTTTCAGCGTTTATATTATATATATATAAAAACATTTTTTATATATTTGTGTTATTCATATAGTTTGTATCACATATTTTTCTATGTTTATTCACTTATCACGTGGTGACAGTTAGAATTATTTGTATACACAACTGGAATATGTTATACATGCTTTTTATCACATGGTAATTTGTTAACACGAGCTACCTCTTAAGCCCCATACACACGGTCGGACAATCCGCGGACCAGGTCCGTCGGATCATGTCCGTCGTACTTTGTCCGATGTTGGTTTTGCATACACACGGTCGGACAAAGTTGTCGGAAAATCCGATCATTCTGAACGTGGTGACGTTTGTTGCCTACGACGGGACAACGTAGAGGCTAGTAGCCAATAGCTTTGGTCTTGTAATGTGATCTGAGCATGCGTAGCACTTTGTCCGGTCGGACAACCGTACACACGATCGGGTTTGGTGTGATCGGACCGGGTTGACGGCAAATCTTTCCAGCAGGAGATAAGACTTTGTCCGTCGGACAAACCGACGAACACTGTCCGATGGTGCATACACACGGTCTGATTTTTCAACAACATTGTCCGATCGGACAGAATCCATGAAAAAGTCCGACCGTGTGTATGGGGCTTTAGACATGTGCGATTAGTTTCGTACGAATCGGAAATTCGTACGAATTTTTTGAAATTCGTACATTCTTACGAATCCGAAGTACGAATTCTTTCGAATACGAATTCTGTACGGAATACGAAATTCCCTTTACGAATTTCAACTAATACGAAAGAAATTATTATAGCGGATATAACGAATGATTTGAATGAATTTGAGATTCAGTATATATCGAATATCGACACTCTACGAATAATAATGAGTTATCCAAAAACGTATTAACGTTATAACTCTATAGTATGTCTGTGAAGGGGCCCATGTTTCCCGTGCTTAGAACTGTCCCTGCACAAAGTGTCATTTTTACAGGAAAAAAAGCTATTTAAAATCACTCGCGGCTAATGAATTGCCGGCTCCCGTAACACAGAGAACAATTCGAATCCAACTACCAAATATCGAATTTCAACTAATACGAAAGAAATTATTATAGCGGATATAACGAATGATTCGAATGAATTTGAGATTCAGTATATGTAATATCGAGAACTGTCCCTGCACAAAGTGTAATTTTTACAGGAAAAAAAGCTATTTAAAATCACTCGCGGCTAATGAATTGTCGGATCCCGTAACACAGAGAACAGTCATTCATTGAAAGTCATTGATAAAAAAAAAAAAAAAGTGTGGGGGTCCCCCCAAATTCAATTAACAGGCCCTTCAGGTCTGCTATGGATATTAAGGGTAACCCCTGCTTCAAATTTAAAAAAAAAATGACTTGGGGTCCCCCCTAAATATCCATACCAGACCCTTCAGGTCTGTGATGGATTTTAAGGGGAGCCCCGGGCAAAAAAAAATGGCGTGGGTCCCCCTCTAAATCCATACCAGACCCTTATCCGAGCACGCAACCTGGCAGGCCGCAGGAAAAGAGGGGGGACGAGAGCGGCCCCCCCCCCTCCTGAACCATACCAGGCCACATGCCCTCAACATTGGGAGGGTGCTTTGGGGTCCCCCCCAAAGCATGTTGTCCCCATGTTGATGAGGACAAGAGCCTCGTCCCCACAACCCTGGCCATTGGTTGTGGGGGTCTGCGGGCGGGGGGGCTTATCGGAATTTGGAAGCCACCTTTAACAAGGGGACCCCCAGATCCCGGCCCCCCCTGTGTGAAATGGTAAGGGGGTACACAAAAGTACCCCTACCATTTCACCAAAAAAAGTGACAAAAATTGTAAAAATGACAGGAGACGGTCTTTGACAATTCCTTTAATAAAATCTTCTTTCATCTTCTTTCTTCTGGTCTTCTTCCTTCTTCCTTTCTTCATCCTTCAGTTTCTTCATCTTCTTCCATCTTCTTCTTCCATCTTCTTCTTCCTCCGATTCGCTTCTTCTTGCTCTGGTCTTCTCGTCCAGCATCTTCTTCCATGGCGTCGGCGTCTCTTCTTGGGCCGCTCCTCGCAATGGGAGGCTCCCGCTGTGTGAGGCTTCACTGCGTCTGACAGGTCTTTTATACGGAGGGCGGGGCCACCTGGTGACTCCGCCCCCCTCTGACGCATGGGAAAGTCATGGGGACTTCCCTATGGCTTTCCCATGATGTCAGAGGGGGCGGGTGCTCCGCCCTCCGTTATAAAAGACCTGTCAGACGCAGCAAAGCCTCACACAGCGGAAGATGCCGGACGAGAAGACCAGAGCAAGAAGAAGCGGATTGGAGGAAGAAGAAGATGGAAGAAGAAGATGGAAGAAGATGCCGGAAGGAGAAGATGAAGAAACCGAAGGATGAAGAAAGGAAGAAGGAAGAAGACCAGAAGAAAGAAGATGAAAGAAGATTTTAATAAAGGAATTGTCAAAGACCGTCTCCTGTCATTTTTACCATTTTTGTCACTTTTTTGGTGAAATGGTAGGGGTATAAAAGTACCCCCTTACCATTTCACACAGGGGGGGCCGGGATCTGGGGGTCCCCTTGTTAAAGGGGGCTTCCAGATTCCGATAAGCCCCCTGCCCGCAGACCCCCACAACCAATGGCCAGGGTTGTGGGGAAGAGGCCCTTGTCCTCATCAACATTTGGACAAGGTGCTTTGAGGGGTCACAGACCCCCAAAGCACCCTCCCAATGTTGAGGGCATGTGGCCTGGTACGGTTCAGGAGGGAGGGGGGCCGCTCTCGTCCCCCCTCTTTTCCTGCGGCCTGCCAGGTTGTGTGCTCGGATAAGGGTCTGGTATGGATTTTGAGGGGGACCCCACACCATTTTTTTTTTTTTTTGGCCGGGGTTCCCCTTAAAATCCATCCCAGACCTGAAGGGTCTGGTATTTATATTTAGGGGGGACCCCACGTCATTTTTTTTTTTCATTTGAAGCAGGGGTTCCCCTTAATATCCATAGCAGACCTGAAGGGCCTGGTAATTGAATTTGGGGGAACCCCCACGCTTTTTTTTTTTTATCAATGACTTTCAATGAATGACTGTTCTCTGTGTTACGGGAGCCGACAATTCATTAGCCGCGAGTGATTTTAAATAGCTTTTTTTCCTGTAAGAATGACACTTTGCGCAGGGACAGTTCTAAGCACGGGAAACATGCGCCGCTTCACAGACACACTATAGAGTTGTAACGTTAATACGTTTTCGGATAATTCGTTGTTATTCGTAGAGTGTAAACGATTCGTAACGATTCGAAACGATTCGAACGATTTGTAACGATTCGTACGAAATTCGTATTTGGTACGAATCCGAATTAAATTCCGTATACGAATTACGAATTTTTTTGAATACGAAATAAAACGGAACGAAAACAAAACAAATTTTTTGACAGCTCCCATGTCTACTACCTCTTTAGATTAGTGCAGATTTGTATCAAGCGCTACTATTTAATTTAAGTATATATTTAGCTTATTTTGGATACCAACAATTTAGATATACATTCTTTTAAGTAGCAGCTGTAATCTATTTAAGATATTTCTCTTTTGTGCAGTTGTCGATATTTGAATTGGGAGGCGGAAAATTCAAATTCCAGTTTTTTTAAATGAGGCTTATTGCTGCAAAAATTTGTGTATGGAGTAAATATATGATAAAACCTTTATTGTATCAAAAGCAATTCCGTGGTCTAGAAATGCATGATAATGTTTTTAATACATAAACATAACCATATACAAAGGCTGACATATTGGTAAAAATATACCATGAACACATACACTGTATACAATGATGATTAGGGATGAGCTCCGGCGTGTTCTCATGCTCCACGTGCAGAACCCGCCAGGATGTCGGCACGGGGCTGCGCTAATCACAGGCAGTGAGACATTACCCGATCTCGGGTATATCAGCTGGGGTTTGGCCAGGAAATCGCTCTTCAATCCTTCACCATGAGAGAGACACCACATCACTGGTATTTACATTGTTATTTACACATGCAAGGTAGGCAGGAGTCCTCTGTGACTCCACTCAAACTTTTTTCTCATTTCCTGTTTCCTGTTTTTTTTTATATTTTTTATTTTTATAATTTTTTTTTTTCACTAACACACATTCTTATAATTACCTTTTAAAAATGTATACATTCACATACACTTTTTCGCTTTTTTTCATATCTTTTTCACATTTTTTTTCCACTTTTTCACTATTTATCAATTTCACACACCACTCACCATACAATCATTATCTTCCAGATGCAGATTGTCATTAGATCATCTATCCTCTCTGGGATTGCATTGTTATGACCTGACCTGCATATGAGCTAACCCCTTGACTTGGTTTGGGTTTCCTGCCTCAGCTCCGGGCCGGGCATGTCATGGGGACCCCCTTTCCCACTCCCTTCATCCTCGCATGAGCCAGTTTAGTTCTTGGGCTGATATGTAAGTATTAGTATATCCAAATACTCCCTAAGGAAACATTTTTTGAATCATTCAGAAAGTTTTCCCTCCCTCATTTTTATGAAGGGTTTATTATATTTATATATCTGATTTTTCTGTACTTACAGTGAATTCATTTTTGCATCCATACTCCTGATGAGTGAACGTGATTCACGAAACGTGTAGAGTTTTTCTATTCATGTGATGCCAGGACAGTTTGGCTTTTATACAGAATGTACTCAGTTATGTATGTGTTTATGTATAATTATGTATCATCATTGTATACAGTGTGTTCATGGTAAATTTTTACCAATATGTCAGCCTTTTTATATAGTTATGTTTATGTATTGAAAACATTATCATGCATTTCTAGACCACGGAATTGCTTTTGATACAATAAAGGTTTTATCATATATTTACTCCATACACTCATTTTTGCAGAAATAAGCCTCATTTAACTACTTCCCACCCGGCCACTGTACATATACGGCCGGGTGGGAGCCGTCTACTTCTGATAGGACGTTCCGGAACGTCCTTCAGAAGTAGAGGGATTGCAGCGGCGCGATCCTGATGCGGCCGTGTCACCCGGACACGGCGCATCTCGGATCGGCAGGAGGGCTCGGTGATTGGCCCTCTTGATCACATGATGCCCGTGTCGAATCACAGCCGTCATGTGATGTAAACAAACAGCCTGTTGCTAGGCAATCGGCTCTCCTCTCCTCACACGGAAGTCGTCGGTGAGGAGAGGAGAGAGGATTGCTGCAGCTGGTATTAGCTGTTTTTTTACAGCTTTTTACTCACTGATCACCAGTAGTGTCCCCACAGTGTAAACACACATGTCCCCACACATGTCCCCAGAACACACATGTCCCCAAAACACACATGTCCCCAAATAATAAAAACACATGTCCCCAAATAAAAACACATGTCCCCAAATAATAAAAACACATGTCCCCCACATATGTCCCAGTAAAATCACATGTGCCAATTATTATCTGCACACATATGTCCGTGATCACCTGCACACATCTGTACATGATCATTTGCGTACATATGTCCGTGATCACGCGAACCAATTATTATACACTTAACGGAATTTTTTTTACTAAAAACATGTAGCAGAATACATTTTGGCATAAAATTTATGACAAAATTAGATTTTATTGGATTTCTTTTAAAAAAGAAAGGAGAAAATATTGTTTTTTTTCAAAATTTCCGCTATGTTTTCGCTTATATCGCAAAAAATAAAAAACGGAGTCACGAATAAATACCACCAAACTAAAGCTCTATTTGTGCGAACAAAATGATAAAAAATAAATTTGGTTACAGCATTGCATGACCGCGCAATTGTCACTGAAAGTGCGAGAGCGCTGAAAGCTGAAAATTGGTCTGGGAAGGAAGGGGGCGAAATTGCACAGTATTGTAGTGGTTAAAGTCCCATTTTTTTCCTGTGTTACTATTTCATATAGCCAGGGATGGAGGCCTTTTACTGTGGACAGGTCAGGTCACACTTTTCTCTTCTTTAAAATAAAAGTTCTGCTCAATTAATGCGTTGAGCCTATAGCTGTCTTGATTAAAAAAAAAAAACACCACTGTGTTTTATTAAAAAATCACCATCCTGGGAAGTTGTAAATGGGACCATAAAAGGTGAAATATAAAGGACCTCTGGTCAGATTTTAAATAAAGATCCTATGGTTGTTATTCTAGTACAGTACCATGCCATGGACAAGGCAAAATGCCTTGTCTCCTATATGCTCTGTTTTATACCACCTTGTGGTGCGCTAAAAAAAAGTACTGCATGCAATACTTTTTCAGCACAGGGCAGAGCAAATCAATCCATTGCACAGGGTATTAATTGAACTTTACTTTATAAAATTTGCTTAAAAAAAAAAAAGGACAGACTGCATCATCACTGCACTAATCTTGGCCCCACCGCACAGCATAACCAGCCTCTGCATTGCAATGCAGCGGCTGGTGTGAATAAGCTCTAATTCTTTTGGTCGATTATTCTTAAGGCTAATATTGAATCTTTTTTTAATCACGTCATTTTTATTGAAAACGTTTTACATTATACAACAAAACAAAAAAACATAAAAAAAAGGGGGTAACACACCACTATCAAAAATGAATCGTACATTTTCCAGAGTGAATTGAGCTAACTTTGTTCTTCGGCATATAAATGAATTGCATATTTTTCTAGTTACACAGACAAATTCGAAACTAGCAATCAAAACCAGAATTTCCAAACTTTTTCAGGACATTTCCTATGTTTATATGCCAATTCCTCCCTTTTTAAGTTGTAATTAATCACATTGATCCATTGAGTAATTGTTGGCAGGGTTTTTGAAATCCATTTCTGTAGTATAAGTTTGCGGGCTAGAAACATGGTCCACAACCACAATTTATGCATCTCAAATGGGAGTATATATTCTGGTATGATCCCTAATAAAGCTATTTTTGGATCAAAATGGACATGTGTAGAGCATGAGGTATTTAAGACATTAAATATGTTCACCCAGCATTGATGCAATTTAGGACATCACCACATCATATCAATTAATGTTCCCGTATCAGTGGTACATCTTGGGCAGTTTGGTGAGATTGCTTTACCCCAAGAATATATCTTTAAAGGGGTATAATGAGATCTATGAATAATAAATAACTGAGAAATCCACTGTGAGGACGATGGGGAGACTCTGGTCAAATTCTTCAGAACTTAATACCACTCTTCCTCAGTAAGAGGATCCTACGCCACCTCACGAAACTAATATCCTGTTTGTTTAGAGTAATATATATCCCCAATAATTCCCTGTTTAGAGCATCCTGTAGACACTGTCGTAGTCAGGCTAGGAGAGGTGTTATATTTAAGCAGAAAAGTTGCTGCCTGGCTTTTCAAAGCATGCCATAACTGCAGGTATTAATAGAAAAGTTTATTAGACAAATTATATTTCTCTGCTAATTTATTAATTGGTTGTAGGTCCCCGTTGTCAAAAAGCTGATGAAGTAGTGTAATGCCAGTCTTTTTCCATAAACCGAAATTTTCAAGTTTCAACACCTCAGGTAACTGCGGGTTATTCCACATAGGCATTTACTGCATTTAATGCATTTACTGCATATATTCCTTATGGAAAGTAAATTTTTGGACAGTAGCCCAAACTTTATGAATTACATCTAATGCAGGAAAACAGCGTTTACTATGGAAATAATGAGCGACTATTAACAGTACCAATTGATCTAATATAATTTGTTGTATAGAATCATTGGAATCTACAACATTCCAGCCACTTAAATGCTGAAGTTGAGATGCCAGGTAATACAACCTAATGTTAGGAACTGCTAAACCACCTCCATCCTTAGGTAACTGCAAAACTATCTAATTTGGGGATGTTAATATCTCCAGATGAGGTCCCTGAAAAGGGTATCCATCTGTCAAAAGAAATTCTGAGGTAGCCATATTGGACAATTGTGCAAGTGATAAAGCAATTGTGGCATCCAAACCATCTTTATCAGATTTACCCTGCCAACTATTGTTAAAGGCAACTTACTCCATATTTTCCCCGTTTGCTTAACCATCTGCTTACTGGGCACTTAAACCCCCCCTCCTGCCCAGACCAATTTTCAGCTTTCAGCGCTGACGCACTTTGAATGACAATTGCGCAGTCATACAACACTGTACCCAAATAAAATTTTTATAATTTTTTTCCCACAAATAGAGCTTTCTTTTAGTGGTATTTAATCACAGCTGGGGTTTTTATTTTTTGCTAACCAAACAAAAAAAAATGAAAAAAAAATCATGTTTAATAGTTTGTTATAAAATTTTGCAAACAGGTAATTTTTTCTGCTTCATTGATATGCGCTGATGAGGCGGCACTGGTGGGCACTGATAGGCTGCACTGGTGGCACAGATATGGTGGCACTGGTGGGCACAGATAAGTTGGTACTGATGGGCACAGAAAAGATGGCACTGATGGGCACGGATGGGTGGCACGGATGGGTGGCATGGATGGGCACTAATAGATGGCACTGATAGGTGGCACTGATAGGTGATAGGTAGGGGACACTGATGGGCACTGGTAGGTGACACTGATGAGCACTGGTAGGTGACACTGATGAGCACTGGTAGGTGACACTACTGATGTGCAGCACTGTAAAGGCACATTGTGGCCACTGGCACTGTGGGCACTGACAGATGGCCCTGTGGGCACTGACAGATGGCACTGTGGGCACTGACAGGTGGAGCTAGTGGGCACTGGTAGGCAGCACTTTTATAGGGCACAGGTGGGTACTATGGACCCTGGGCACATTGCAGTGATGTCCCTCTCACTGCCGCCGGAGGAGGAAAAAAGCCGATTACCAGCTCTGTTATTATCACATGATCAACTGTCATTGGCTGACAGCTGATCACATAGTAAGGGGTCGGGATCCAGCGAGTCTCATAGACTCGCTGATCACAGAGCGCGCCGCGCAGGGGGCTCGTGAACGGGACGACGTCAATAGACGTCGTCCCTGCATCTTAGATCCGCGCTGTAGCCGTCATTCGGCTATAGCGCGGATCTCAGGTGGTTAAAACGCTTAATCAATGGATCTAAGTTCCTTTCCACATATGCTGTCACTTGTGATGTAACTTGGACACCTAGATATTTAGATGTCAATACTACTGCTATTTGAGATGCTACACTTGGCAAGTTGTCTACCGGTAAAAGAACCGACTTATCCCAATTTATTGTGAACCTTAAAAATGAGCCATATATATTAAGGACATCACTGTTATTATAGATGACAAATTATCTTCCAAAAACAGCAGTGTATCATCAGCATATAAAGCAATATTGTCTTCTCCCAAGGATCTGCAAAATCTGATAATATTCAGTGAATGACGAACCACAGCGGCCAGAGGTTCAAGAGCAAAAAGAAGAGGTGATAATTGGCATCCCTGCCTTGTTCCTCACTGTAATGGAAAAGGGGCCAATACATATCCATTTACCTGAACCTGTGCCACCAGATCAGCATACAGAATCTGTATCCAGCAAATAAACTGGGAACTAAATTAAAATTTCTGCAAGCAATGCCATAAAAATTTCCACTCTATGCTTTCAAAAGCTTTTGTTGCATTGAGAGACAACATAGCTCTAATACCTATATTATCAGATGGAATCTGCAAGTTAAGAAATAGATGTCTAATATTTTTTGCTGTAGATTTATTTGAAATAAAGCCAGATTGATCTATGTGCATCTTAGAGATTACTTTTGTCAGTCTAGTAGCTAATACTTTTGCTAATATCTTTACATCTGATGTAAGCAATGAGATTGGACGATATGATTCTAAATTATTAGAGGCCTTACCAAATTTTAAAAGTACAATAATTATCGCCTCTTTCATAAAGGAAGGAAGATGGCCATACTCCAAAGCTGCATTAAATATCTCTAACAATTCTAGCAACAGCTTAGCTCCTTACACTTTATACATTTCACCTGGTAATCCTTCACTACCTGGAGCTTTAGGTTTATCCAGTGCCTCCCTATCAATTGCAGATGGTTCTGGCAACACAATAGAATCAAGAAAAAGTTGTAATTCAGCCTCTTCATAAGATACTTTGCTAGTATATAGGTCTTTATAAAATTCACAAAACACAGATGAAATCTCCAAAGTAGTGCGTACAATTTTAATAGTAGATTCTTGTATTTCTAACATATGGGCTAATCGTTTTTGACCTTTTTGCAATTGCGGCTAAAATATGGCCCGTACTTTCCCCTTCCTTAAAATAAGTCTGCTGGAGGAAAAAACTTTTCTCCTCTGCTTTTTTTACAAGATATCTCTGCATAAGCCTGTTGTTTTTGTATACTTTTTGTTGAGTTTCTAAAGTAGGGGTTTATTATATATTATATTGGGATTCAGTCTGCAGGACATCTTCAGCTACAGAGCGTACCCAACGCTTAGATTTATTTGTCTGCCGATACCCTGCTGAGTGCCGCCGATCAAAGAGTCCTCACAAAGCCTCGCAACTCTGGGCACAACCAAGGGGCAGAGAGAGTGGATGACAAGGGGCAGCCGAGTAGAAACGATAACACAAGCGGGAGAAGACTCCACCAGGTAGCCGCTGTAATTGGATTTGGTTCCCAGTTTATTTGCTGGATACAGCTTCTGTATGCTGATCAGGGAGATCAGGGAATGGTGGGGAGAAACAACACACCAGGCTGCGAAGGATCACACCCACCGGCCGGAGATAATGGCTAGAACCAGGATAGCCAAAGCAAGTTAATCAGCAGGATGACGTTCTTGAGAGGTGAACGCAGAGTGAAAATGTTATTTAGACTTTTTGACGAGGCACAAGCAATCTGTGTGCCAAGATACTCCCACTGTGCGCCAAGATACTACCAATTGTGTTTTAAGATACTCCATTTGGCTAAAGAGTTATTGCAGATATTTATTTACATATTGAGAGGGTAATTCAAAAGATTTTGGAGAAACTGTCCACATGTTGACATACCTTTCCAGTTCTTTTGAAGACCCTGGAGCAGGGGTAGACACCCTTTGAGAGGTGGAGGTCTACCCTAACTGCATGAAAGAGATAAAAGATCACTGGGTTTGGTGCTCTTAAAAAAAAAGAAATTAACTAGCAGGCCTAACTAATTAGTAAAGAAATCTTAGAAAAATATAATGTCACAGTAAAAATGTATACTTAGTTTACCTTAATGTGGATATAAACCCGATTCATGAAATTTGAGCTGGGCATATATATCTGCAATAATATACACAATAGTGGATAATTAGTGCGCTCTAATCAACCTTAATAAAAATAAAATTGATGGACCTTTCAAAATAAGCAGTAAGATAGCCGGTTGTGGGCTCCCAAAAACAGCTGTGCAGAAAATTGCAATATAAGTATAACTTCTGCTGTGCAAAATTCACAAATAAATAATGTGCATTTCTTCCTCAAATAAGTAATGTGCAAAAAATCTTGCGATTGGAACTAAATAAATACCATACAAACAGATAAATAAATGTGCAAAATGGCAATACAGTAAATGTTAAAGTGCTGTGCTATATCCACAAATATATATGTGAAATACTAGCCTTTGACTGCTGGTGAGAATACTTCAATCTAATCTCCCACAGCCCACACACTTTTAGATGTAATTGATAGACGAAATAGATTGCCCAATCAAATGACCAATTATTCACTGATAACGTCTGTCACACAGGTACTAATCAAAAATGGGTCAATAGCAAAAAAAAAAAAAAAAAAAAAGGCAATAGCAAAAAAAACAGGACACTGGTGAACAATCTGCAATAAATCCCTTGAAAAAGTCACGTGACCTGTGACACAACGCGTCGGGAGGAGGAGCCAGTGACGTCACCCCGAGTGCCTGGAATAGACACAGGAGTTGAAGTGAGGAGGAGCAGGGCTGAAAGACCAAAGTCTGACTGTTTCAGCACTCGTCATATCATACGCTGGGTACACGTGAGTGAATAGGCTACAGTTTCATAAATATTTATGAACTAGCCACACAGTGTTGCGCAATGATATTCTCTTTATTTTTTTGCTTTGTCTTTATGGGCTAACTGAGGACTAAGCCGGCAGAGAGGGCTTGATTGCTAGAAGAAAAAAAGAAGCGCTGAAAGAAATATAAAAGCATTTATCAGGAAGTTTTCTCTATGACTGAAAACCAGCACATTTAAAGGACTAGAATATAATGCTGATCATATGATTTATTGCAGATTGTTCACCAGTGTCCTAATTTTTTTTGCTATTGCCTTTTTTTTTTTGCTATTGACCCATTTTTCATTAGCACCTGTGCGACAGACGTTATCAGTGAATAATTGGTCATTTGATTGGGCAATCTATTTCGTCTATCAATTTCATCTAAAAGTGTGTGGGCTGTGGGAGATTAGGTTGAAGTATTCTCACCAGCAGTCAAAGGCTAGTATTTCACATATATATATTTGTGGATATAGCACAGCACTTTAACATTTACTGTATTGCCATTTATTTATGGTATTTATTTAGTTCCAATCGCAAGATTTTTTGCACATTATTTATTTGAGGAAGAAATGCACATTATTTATTTGTGAATTTTGCATAGCAGAAGTTATACTTATTTTGCAATTTTCTGCACAGCTGTTTTTGGGAGCCCACAACCGGCTATCTTACTGCTTATTTTGAAAGGTCCATCGATTTTATTTTTATTAAGGTTGATTAGAGCGCACTAATTATCCACTATTGTGTATAATATTTCATTATTTGTTTTAGTGTGAGAGCACTTTATATTGGTTGCAGCTATATCATTTGGTTATCTTTTTAATTATCTTGGAGTTTTTATATTATCAGCGCTTAAATTACTGCACATTCACATAAATCTGCAGCGTTTTCTTATCTTTCTTCAAAGCACTGTGTCATGTAGCTTTCTCCTGCCTCGTTCTTCTGTTCTTAGACTGAGAACTTCTGACAAGTTCTCCGACACAGGAGATAAAAGCAGCCAGAGTTTTGTGTTGGGGGATGCTATAAATAGATTAGCACAGACCTGAACGGTTCAACGAATATATCTGAAAGTCTCTACCTATGAGAAGAGGCGGTGTGTGCCTTTCCTACAGTCAGCTGTATGTACAGGATTCCCGGCAGTGCTAACCAGGAAGAGAAAATCTGTAACACTATCTGAACTTTCTAAAGAATATATAAAGCTGAGGACAGCAGATATACATGTATAACTTATGTAGGGAGATTTGTTTCATCCCTGTGTATCATCTGAGGCTGTTCACTTCACTGGGTATACATACCTCCCAACATTTTGAGATGGGAATGAGGGACACCTACTAATAAACATATGTAGGCATATGACACACCCCCTGCCACACCCCCTTAAAGGAGAATTAACCCCAAAAAAGGTTAAATAAATTCACAAGGACTTTCTTTCCAACTACAATTCCTTTATATTGGCTTTTAAAATGTACAAATGCAGCAATTTAGAAATTGGATAAAAGGTTTAGCACTGGGAAACACTTTTTGAAAGATAAAAAGTGCATTTTATATATAACTATATAGATCGGATCAAAATGAGGGACAAATGAGGGGGGAAGAGGGACAGAGGGACATTGCTCCAAATCTTGGACAGTCCCTCGAAATCAGGGACAGTTGGGGGCTATGGGTATATGTGAGGGTTTACATCCACTTTAAAAGTGGACAGTGTCAGTCAGAAGGACAGTGTCAGAAGGGCAGAGGCTAGTGTCAGTAGGGCAGTGGACGGTATGTGGGTGGTGTCAGTGGGATAGTGGATGGTGTCAGTCAGAAGAGCAGTGGATGACATCAGTATGGCAGTGAATTTTGTCAGTAAAGCAGTGGACAGTGTCAGTAAGGCAGTGTCAGTAGTTGTTTATTTTTGTTACTTTTCTTTTTATGTTTTCAGTGACTGCAGGAGGAAAATTCCCTACCCCTACTGTCCATGTGTAAACTTTACACATGGACAGCATTTCTGGCAGCTGAATTTACCCCAGCTGGAGAGTGTGTACTCCCAGCTGTGCCCCGCCATGACTAAGGACAGGTTAAGGGAGTAATAAGAAAAGTGGTAGGTGAGGAGAGACAAGTGGGAACTGACTTTGAAGAAAAGGGGAGGAGACAAGGGAGGAGAGGGGCGGGACCCACTCACCAAGGGGCAGGGACAGGTGGAAAACAGGGATAAGATTGTACCACTTGCTACTGTGCACTACTCAGGTTATCGTTCCATTCAGCACGTAGCCCACCTCCTCTACTTAGTGGCCCCTGTCCTGCTTGGCACCTGTGTGGAGGGGAGGGGCATGATCTGTCCCATTACATTCCTCACATACTAGCCTCTCAGGTGACCCTGCTGTCCACACACAGGCATGCTCTGCTCTATGGGTGACACAGTGACATGTGAGGGAGGAAACAACATGGAAAGTACATACAAAGTAGACATAAAGGAAAAAGACAAATCCAGGCACTAAAGACAGATGTCAGAGACAAAAAAAACTGCATGACTGGAGTATCATGCTGCCTAGGCAAGATGGCCAGTCAAGCTGAGTCAGGGCCCACAGTACCAGGAATATAGATTAAGAGACAAGTCCAAACACAGACGTTTAGTGTAAAGTCACTAAATAAATGTGCTGAAAGTGAAAATAAACAGAAAAGTGTACCATTAAAAACAGTAAATAGTTTGAGCTCCGAACAGGGAGAACACAGAAGGTGCCAACACCCATGGCAGAGTAGTCCCACTGGTCGCAGAAAAATACATAGGGACGATAAGGCGGAGAAACTCCACAGACCTGTGACAGGTAACATCAGAAAGAAAAAACTAAAGAAAGAGGAGGCTGGATCCAGGGCTGGAGGGAAGGCTCCAGAGTAGACAGCAAGCAGGAAGAAATGGGTGGAAACAAAGTATGAGAGCCAGAGTAAGGGAGAGCAGAAAATGTCTGCAAAAAAGTGTACAAACAAGGATTGGTGATAAAGCTTCAGTGAAGACACTTTTTTCCCATGATAACTCTTACAGGAGTGAATTTCCCTTCCTAGGGGTAGATTTCCTCTCACTTCCTGTTGCCTCATATGTAAGTTGGATGTATGTAACTCTGGGACTGCCTGTACTAATCACATAGTAAAGGTATATAAACATAGTAAACACAGTAAGTAAATAATATATACAACCTCTACATATAAAGTGGTGCCAAAGATCAAAATATCTGTTTCCAAGCCCACAAGGAAAACAAATGAATACATAGGATCAAAGTCAGGCAGATTGTATCATGTTTGGGGCAACACAGCAATCGGTATCTGAAGGACAGACCATACGCAGTGTAATTGTTGCCGCCAATCATCTCTATAGGGGTTCAAAATAATAAATATGATTGGAGGGGTTTTAGAGTATATATTCTGTATTGCCTCAGTTGTTTGTTGTTCTGAGAAAGACAAGCTTGTGCCTCGTCGAAACGTCAAAATAAAATCTTCACTGTGCATTCACCTCTCAAGACCAGTGCCACTATCTTTTTTTCACTATACAGTATGTACTACAGGCTTTGTTGTGCACCTGGGCCAATTTTTTCCCTGACATGTGTGCAGTGGTAACCACTGGATTTTACATATACTTTTTTGTATGCTCTCTACCTCTGCTTCACAGGAATGTATAGGGATATTTTAAAATAAGATGGGTGGTTGGTTTATGTAATGCTTTGCAGGTTAATATATTGAGGTTGGGCATTGTGGGGTTCCTCTTTGCTTTCCATTTTCTTCTGTATTACTGCTTGGTGCACCGGTGTGGACGCTGATCCGAATGGCATTTTAAAGATTCTATGAGATTGCTATAATATCAGGGTGCCTGTTGTGAGCCGGCCGGCTATGTTTTAATCCATGCACATTTTAATACTATCAATGTAAGTGCAATAACTTTTTTAAAATAGAAAGAGTTAGACAATATTATGGACAGTCTTTCTTTTTGGGTCATTCCGGCATGAGATGGTCACGGACTCTACAGCGTTGGCAGTGTGAGAGAGACATTGCAGCCATCCACTCTGTTAATCATCCATAGGATCTTCGGTGCAAGTAAAGACCATGGCTAGGCTATAGCCACATGCCTTGTTTGCTTGATATCTGGTAAGCAGGAATTTTTTAAGGTGGTGGCACACTTTTTGATGTGAATCACTGTGGTGGCATTGTGAATAAGATCTACCTTATTATTCCGATTATGGACACATATTGTCATGATATGCAATCAAGGATCCACTAGCACTATTTGGAACTTCATCAGCGCGGCTTCTCCTTTACTATAATATCACTACTACTGTTCAAAATAAGTTACTGTATGTGAGAAGGCAACATATAGAAAGTGTATACAAATGATGTAACAAGATAAATCACATGTTCAAACTATGATTTACATTATAGACACTTACCTCTGTATTTCCCTTGTTGAAGTGGACCAGTTTTCTCAGAAAACACATTGAGAAATTCCCTAATCACCCAAGCGGATAAGGGTTGCGCATTGTATAGTATGATGTGTAGCTATGAGCTATAAGCAAATCTAGGTCGATGTTCTGGAACTATATACTAGAGGATATGGGATTTAGAGGTCTATGGAGAAAGCACATACATGTACTGGAACAGAACTAATATTGTATGATTTGTTTATTTTTTAGGAAAAAGGCTTGCAACACAAGATACAAAAAAAAAATTGATTTTTTTCATTTTTTTATAACTTGTTGATTTATTGAGAAGTTTAGTACCTAAGAAGTTCCATATATTTCCTTTAATGGGTTTTTGGTTTGTAGGCAGCCTATATAACAGCTATGGGATCATAGAAGGCAGTGATCCGGACCCATTTTCTTCCTCCCTACAAAGTGTGTATAGGGGGCCAGTGATCTACCAATCATGAACACACAGAGGCACAGCTTTTAGCACCTATTCTTTTTCCCCTTCCCAAATATAAACACATTTTTAATTTGCATCTGGAGCAATTGGCCCCTCCCCCACTCATCCCCCTTTCTCCTGAATACTGATTTCCAAAAGAACCAGGGTATGGTCTTTAGGCAACCCCAACATGGCTATACCCACAATGGACCTCCCGTGTTAGGTATGCCACTGCCTTCTTGTAAAATTTTGTTGTAGAATTTAAGTTATACTTTAAGCAGCTGCCTAATATGGGATATTTGCTCCTAAAAAGGCAATTTTTCACTGCTGTTTTGTGTTTTTGTTTTTTTCCAGAAAAGGGAACTGGCATGGGAACAATGAAGACTGTAGATCACTAGGAATGTAGCTATTGCTTTAATAAAATGGGTATTTTTGCTCAAAGGACCCAATTAGCAGTTCATGGGGGGGGGGGGTGGGTAACAACTTATCTACTATTTACAGAATGCATGCACTTTGTGCATATACCCCTCCCTTATGCTCACATCTTCCTAGGAAATATAAGAGCCCAGTGCGGATGTTTTGATACCAGCCCGACAATGTAGGGTATATTCACTGGTGGTAATATAGCCATGCACCGCCCGTTTTCCACAATGTCATTATTATATTATCATGGTCAGTGACTGCGGACGTAGTACAATCCCTAGGATAAGTAATGGATAATGGCCAACAGGCCCTCTTACCAGACCCAGCAAAGCTACGGATCGCTCACTCTGGGTTCCCCAGGGGCGACTCTGGTCAGTAGTGTAGCGTGTCTACACCCTGGTAGTGGCTCAGTCTTTCTCTCTCTGGTGGCGCTGGGCAGTGTGGCTCTCTCTCTGGACTTCCGCCCAGCACACTCCTTATTCTTTGTCCTGTAGTGCTCTCTCCCTCAGCTTTCTTCCAGGCTGCAGTCTCTCAATCTCTCTCTTGATCGAGCTGTAGCCTTGGGACTACATGTCCCATGATGCTCTATGGCCAATAGGGAAGGAACGGAGCGGGCAGGAAGCTGGGCGGGGAACCTGGTGAGAGCCACATCTCTTCTCCCTGACAGGAGAAAGGGGGGGATAGCGGGAGAAACCACTGATAGCCCGCAGCTCGCCTTTCTCCTGTCACAGTGCTGCCAAGTTCTCTGCTGGACTGAGCAGGGAAAAGAGCCCAAAGTCACACTACACTGATGGGGGGCTTGACAGCACCTTGATGGTGTCAACCCAGTTGCATAGCGTGGAGGGTGCGGGGGGCGTGGCCCCAGGCGCAACATTTAGGGGGCACCAGTATGTGTCACTACTGGTTGCCTCCTCCTAATTTCAAGTTCCTGTGTCCCCCGCGCTCCGGCCGCCATGTTAAGTGTCCGGCGCCCTGTGATTGGGTGTATGGGGGTCATGTAAGGTATACGGCTGGCCTGTCCGCGATCGCTCCTAAAGTCCCGCCTCCGCACATGACCCCCATACGCCCTATCACAGTGCGCCGGCCGGACACTGAACATGGCAGCTTGAGCACGAGGGAGAGAAGCAACAATATGAGCCGCCGCTGTCTTCTCCTCCTCTGGACCGATGCAGGCCAGGACAAGAAGGTTATTGAGACTCCCTCATGAGAGTCTTGTTACTGGCCCGGGGGGGGGGAGAGAGAGACTGTAGGCAGGACAGTATAGTGTAGGCTGTGTAGTATGGTGGTCAGTGTAGTGGACAGTATAGTGGTCAGTGTAGTGAACAGTATAGTGTAGTGGACAGTATAGTGGTCAGTGTAGTGGACAGTATAGTGTAGTGGTCAGTATAGTGTAGTAGACAGTGTAGTGTAGTAGACAGTATAGTGGTCAGTGTAGTGGACAGTATAGTGTAGTGGTCAGTATAGTGGACAGTATATTATAGTGTAGAGGACAGTATAGTGGACAGTATAGTGTAGTGGACAGTGTAGTGGACAGTGTAGCGTAGTGGTCAGTGTAGTGTAGTAAAGAGCATAGTATAGTGGTCAGTGTAGTATAGTTGTCAGTGTAGTATAGTGGTCAGTGTAGTGGACAGTATAGTGTAGTGGTCAGTATAGTGTAGTAGACAGTATAGTGGTCAGTATAGTGTAGTGGACAGTATAGTGTAGTGGTCAGTATAGTGTCGTGGACAGTGTAGTGGACAGTATAGTGTAGTGGACAGTATATTGTAGTGGATAATGAAGTGGACAGTATAGTGTAGTGGACAGTATAGTGGACAGTGTAGTGGACAGAGTAGCGTAGTGGTCAGTGTCGTGTAGTAGACAGTATAGTATAGTGGTCAGTGTAGTATAGTGGTCAGTGTAGTGTAGTAGACAGTATAGTGGTCAGTATAGTGTAGTGTATAGTATAGTGGTCAGTGTAGTGTAGTAGACAGAATAGTGATCAGTGTAGTGGACAGTATAGTATAGTGGTCAGTGTAGTGTGTAATGATAAGTATAGGAATCAGGTAGGTCAGTACTATTGTATTGTTGGAAGGGACTCGGGGAGTGCTAAAAGTCTGCAGGTTAGGGGGTGCAAATTACTTGCCTTGCCCTCGGGTGCTGACAACCTGCGCTACGCCACTGTGTCACCCCACTGGCAGGTGGCACCCGGGTGCGGGCTGCCCCCCCCACCGATATCGACGCAACTGTACTGAATTTAAGATCCGATCCCTGATTCCGGGGGGCACTTGACCCCCCTTGCCCTTACCTGCGGACGCCCATGAATATAGCAGTGGGCTGCATATTCAGTATTAAATACTACTAGACTCGAACCCAGATTACAGAAGAAGATATGGTAAATTGCAAAGTCCATTTTCATTATCAATGTTCTATGTCAGTGGTCATCAACCCTGTCCTCAGGGCCCACTAACAGGCCAGGTTTGCAAGATAACTGAAATACATCACAGGTGATATCATTTGCTGCTCAGTGATTGCAGTATTCCAGTCTGCATCTCCCCAAGGTAATACATAAAACCTGGCCTGTTAGTGGACCCTGAGGACAGGGCTGATGACCACTGTTCTATGTAACAACTTTAACAAATATGTCAGTCTCTTGTACATTCTATTTCATCTCAACAATGTTTATTCACTGATATTCTGCAGCAAACTCTTCACCCTCTTGGTTCTGCAAATACGTACAGTATATCTTTTCATTATTAACCATTTTCTTTTACTGTTTCTCACAGTGTTTTTCCTCTTGGCAAGATCTGTTTTATGTCACATTAATAAATTAGGTCAGAGGAAAAATGCCAGTAAACATGTTAAGTAAATTACATGCACCTCTAGTGCAGTTAAACAGGACTATTTAACCTATCTCCTTCTATTTTGTTTTTATTTCTGGAAACACAATCTAGCTGCCAAGTGGATCTAATTTTCATGGTGAACCAGCTCTTTATTGTTGCAGGTATACTCATCCTCAACTCATCACTCTAGAAAATGTATTGTTTAAAATGAGAAAATGTACCATTTAAAAAAAAAAAATAAGGTTATTTAAAAATGGATGGCAGCAGAACATCTAAAAAAGTTAGGACAGGGCCATGTGTACCATGGTGTCACATCCCCTCTTCTTTTAACAACACTCTGTAAGCGTCTCGGTACTGAGGAGACCAGTTGCTGGAATTTTGGAGAGGAATGTTGTTCTGCTCTTGTCTGATAAAGGATTCTAACTCCTCAACAGTCCCGGGTATTCTTTGTTGTATTTTTTTTTTCAAGATGCGCCAATTTTTTTTCCAAAAATTGTACATTTTCTCAGTTTGGTATGTTTTCTATTTTCTTTTGTGAATTAAATATGGGTTTATGAGATTTACAAATCATTGCATCCTGTTTTTATGTAGATTTTACATTATTGATTTTGATATATTGATTTACTTTAGCACAGTTGAAGTGTTTCCTGGATAGAAATTGGCAGGTTACAATTTAACACATGCACACGCAGCTGTAATGAAAGTTAACAAAAGGTTCTCAGTATTTGTAAAGAAATTGTTTAAATTTGTTTAAAAATAGTTGCACTTCTTCAATAAATGTATCTACTGTCAGTACTGAAAAAAGGGGCGAAAAAAATTGGGACTTTAAATGAAATGTATGCACCATCAATACTATAAACATCTGTATGTTTTTTATTGATAAACCAAATATGGCATAAGTAGAATAATATAACATGCATAAAAAAATATAGAATGAGTTGTTGCTGGTGGCCACTGAAGATAATTTATGCTTGATACTGTTATTAAAGCTGGACTCCAAGCAGAAAATGTATCTACTGTCAGTACTGAAAAAAGGGGGGAAAAAAATTGGGACTTTAAATGAAATGCAAGGGAAAGTTTTCGCCTCCATCCCTATCTGTATGCAGAAAAAAGGGGGAAGATCGGGACTTTAAATGAGGTGTGTGCGGTGGAGCCGTACAAATCTGCATACGTATAAACATCTGTATGTAATAGCATGCAACCTGGGGTCGCACGCCTCACAGCATGGTTTGATTGTCAGAGAACACTCGTTCCCTTAGTTACGGGCATCCCGTGGGCCCCCCCTTTACCAATGCCGAATATGGCGGCACAAGCACGGTTTCCCCGGCCTGGCCGGATTGGGTGTGTGGCACCGGCTGCTAGCTTTGTGCATGGCCCATCCGGACAAGCGTACAAGTTTATGGTTTTACTAAGTTCCATAGTTGGGTTAATGTAGTTTTACGGAGTAAAGTTATGAAGATTAGTTATGAAGTTATGAAGAGTACTGCATATTGGTATGTGTTTGTGAACTGTTTAATAGAGATGTCGGGGCTTGGCACCTTACATTGGTGTTGGGGCTCTGGTGTCTCAGGTTGCACTATTCTGTCCCCGCCGCCCTGGGCCCCGTGGGCGGGGCGGCAGCCTCCCCCCGCGGGCGGGGGTGCGCGGCACCGTTGCGCTGGCCGTTGCACCGCTGCGCGGCACCGGGCGGGGGTGCGCGGCACCGTTGCGCGGATGCCGGGGCCATGAACAGCTATCTATGTATACAATGCCTGTAATTAAATGTATCACGTGGAACGTGAGGGGAGTTAGGGCCAAACCCAAGAGAACCGCAGTGTTGTCATATCTTAAAGCGCAACACGCAGAAATCATGGTGTTGGTAGAAACTCACCTTACAGGGCAGCTCATGCTATCCCTTAAAAAGCCCTGGGTGGGATGGGTGTACCAGGCCCCCCATACAGCTAACTCCAGAGGGGTTGCGATCTTGGTAGCCAAAACAGTGCAATTTACTATGCTAACACTCAGATCGGACCCCTTGGGGAGGTATTTATTCTTACACGGCAAACTTAATGGTCTGGAACTTTTGATCCTAGCAATCTATATTCCTCCCCCCCTTCCAATTCGCTGTATTGATGGAAGGGCTGTCTTTTATGTCCCAATTCCCCACAGTACCTGCAATATGGCTAGGGGATTTCAATAACATTGCTGACAGAGAACTAGATAGACTGTCCATGATACCCCCGAATAGCCCCACTCACACACAGATGAGATTCGGTAGACTCCTGACGGGCCTTGATTTGGTCGACACATGGCGACATCGATACCCAAGTGACAAAGTATTTTCATGTTTTTCTGTAACGCAAAACTCAATGTCACGTTTAGATCTGATACTGATCTCCCGCTCCCTCCTACCAATACTGGGGGAAGTGGGTTTCAGTCCCCGTGTCCTCTCAGACCATGCTCCTTATTGGGCTGAGTTTCGACTGGAACCCTCCCCGACGACATATACCTGGAAGCTTAACCCATTTTGGTTGACGGTGGTACCAGGCCTGACGGAAATTGGTACCGAGTGGGAATTTTTCTTCCAGGCTAACAATGGCACGGCGTCACGCGAAATGATATGGGATTCATTTAAATCCCACGCTCGCATGGTGCTGTCCCAACGCATATCCAGGTACAGGAAGAACTCTTCCCAGGTGGTTAGACAGGCAGAGCAAAAACTAACTGACATAGAAAACGTTTTCTCCAATGACCCGTCCCCCTCCAAAGCAGATGAACTTAAACTGCAGATCAGGCTTGTGAATAGTTTACATTTCGAAAAAGTGAAGCGTAAGATATTCTACAGCAAACAACGGGTATATGAATGTGGAGAACGAGTGGGACGCCTGCTGGCATACCTCGCCCACATGAATCATAGACCCCCAACTGTGGTCTCGCTCCGAAGGTAAGATGGATCTTTGATCACAGATCCCGACGGAGTGGCTGAGGAGTTCCGCTCGTTTTTCGCAACACTCTACACATCTAGCACAAATAACCCCAGAGAGGAGATTGAGGCGTTGTTAGCTGGGATAGAACTGCCCACACTCACACAGTCCCAGGTTGAGATGCTGGAAGCCCCAATTACCACAGACAATATTACAGCAGCCTTGTCCAACCTAAACCCATCGAAAGCACCAGGGTCTGAATGGGCTCCCCCTTGAGTTTATACTACCTATGCCGACATTCTAACCCCCAAACTACAGGAGCTCTTCTCCCACATGTTTCAGACTGGAAACCGGCCCCCCTCTATGGGTGAAGCCTACATAGTGCTCATACCAAAACCAGACAAAAATTTAGAAAAACCTGAATCCTACCGCCCAATCTCCCTTCTCCAGCTCGACATTAAAATCCTAGCTAAGGTCCTGGCGCTATGACTGAACAAAGTGATCTTGTCCCTGATCCATCCGGATCAAAACGGATTTATGCCTGGAAAGAACACGGCACATAATCTGAGACGTCTCCACATGAACATGCAGGCTGAGCACTCTCAGATGGGCTCCAGAGTGGTGGTGTCTCTCGACGCCGCAAAGGCATTCGACTCTGTCGAGTGGGAGTACCTCTGGGACTGCCTGTCCCGGTTCGGACCTAATTTCATTTGGTGGATTTGACTGCTATTTCAGGACCCTAGTGCCAGGATCCTAGTGAATGGGAAAATTTCAGCCCCATTTCCACTCTCCAGGGGCACGCGGCAAGGTTGCCCCCTATCCCCCCTGCTCTACGCCCTAGCAGTGGAACCCCTTGCATCCACCCTCAGATCCAACACAGACATACATGGCTTACAGTGTGGGGGAGTGATGGAAATAACTAGTCTCTATGCAGACGATATGTTACTCTATTTAGCAGATGCTGGCCCTTCCCTGCAGGCAGCTTTGGAGGTAATACAACACTTCGGAAATTACTCAGGGCTGAAGATAAATTGGGACAAGTCCCGAACCCTCCCCATAGATATCGGCGCCCCATAGATATCGGCGCCCCCATGCAAATAGAGACATCATCCCCCCTAATTAGAGTCAGCTCCATGAGATACCTGGGAATCATAATTTCCCGCTTCACAGAGGAATATATAAAGCTTAACTTAGAACCTATTATTACTAATATGAAGTCCAAATTACAAACATGGTCCAAATTGCCCATAGGAGTCATGGGTTGAGTAAATATCATAAAGATGATTCTGCTCCCCAAACTGTTGTATATCTTCTGGCACCCCCCGTCTTATTTACCCTTAAAATTTTTTAAATCTATTGAGGCTATACTCAACTCATTTGTGTGGGGTAAAACCTGGCACAAATTGTCCTGGAAAACCTTGAAAAATCCCACGGATCCTACCAGACTTGGGCCTTTATTACAGAGGACTGCTATATAATTATTGTAAGATCTGGGAAGTAGCAAGGAAGAGACTGAACACCCCATCCACACATTCCCATACACCACTATGGGACAATCCAGGCCTGGGAGAACTACAAACTGTACCTGACCATGCCCTTTGGCTTGATAAGGGGGTGACTATCCTATCTGACGTTTACCAAGCAAACATTATTAAGTCTTTTCAACAACTGAAAGAGGACTTTGACTTACCCAACCACATGCATTTCCGATTTTTCCAGCTCCGCCATGCCCTCCAGACCCAGTTCTATAATGACCCCCCCAGCCTAGAACAAATGGAGCTACTGGATACTCTGCTGGGGCAAGAGTCCCAAAAACTTATCTCCATCTTCTATAGTGCTTTTCTCTGCCCTACTGCGGTGAAGATAGCTAATGGACTGAAGGAAAGGTGGGCTGGTGACAAGGGGGCGCTGGAGGATGAGGAATGGGAGGATGCCCTAGAAGCCAACAAAAAAGTCTCCACTAGACTCTCAGATCGCCTCACACAACTGTTTATCATGCACAGATCTTATCTGACCCCCATTCGCATAGCCAAATACAAACCTGATCAAAATCCATTATGCCCTAGATGCGACAGCCCTTCCAGTACATTTTTTCACCTTCTCTGGTCGTGCCCAATCATCCAAGACTATTGGTCCCACATTGTAAAATTCATACATGATGAGATGGGATCCCCCCTAACACTATGCCCTAAACAATGCTTACTGGGTATATTTCCGGACCCCGATTCGGAAAAAAAACACAAACTGTTTTTGCAAGAATCTTTTTTTTTAGCCAGACTAATTATTGCGAGGAAATGGTTGAGACCTGAACCCCCAATGACTCGGGAATGGATTGTAGCTGTTAATAATGTTTTACCATATAAAATGCCCATAGAGGATGCCCGGCTAAATATGGGAAGATCTGGGATACATGGTTAGAAAATGCAGCTACATGCGATGAAAACGTTGACTGATTCTATTAATGGTGAATGCCATCCAGCACTACTTAGAAAACTCCCTCCTCATGTGTAGAAAGACATATAAGCACCGCCTGGTACCTGATTCGCCTAGAAACGTAGACAACTACTGTATGCAGAGCTTATGTATATGCTGTCAAATAACGTGTACCTGAATGTATATCCACTGGCCCAAATGATACCGATTGTAAATTGACTGCTATTGATCCGTTCATATGTACTGATGTGTTCAATGGTACTAACCTGTAACTGTTTACTCTTCAAATAAAAGTTTTTGTTATTTGTAAAAAAAATATATATGTATATTTATTTAGAATATCTGCATCATGCAAAAGTTGGATAGGTACAGAAGCATGATATAAACAAACAGAAAATATCTGTCACTCTTATGCCTTGTCCACACGGTCGGAATTTCCGATGGAAAAAGTCTGATCGGATTATGTTGTCGGAAAATCCGATTGTGTGTGGGCTCTATCAGACATTAGAGCTGGATCTAAAATTTTCCGACAACAAAATCCGATCAGACTTTTTCCGTTCGTGTGTCTAGAATTCCGACGCACAAAGTGCCACGCATGCTCAGAAAAAATTTGTAGACGAAAGCTATTGGCTACTGGCCTCTACGTAGTCCCGTTGTACGTTTTATTTGTCATCTCGTTCCGAATGATCGAATTTTCCAACAACTTTGTGCGACCGTGTGTATGCAAGACAAGTTTCGGCCAAAATCCGTCAGAAAAAATCAGACGGACTTTGTGGTTGGAATGTCCGACCGTGTGTACAAGGCATTAGACTACATTGATACACATGTTGTAATTGATGGGTAATGATGCATTGTGTTTAAAAAGGAAAGAAGGAAATTTTATATACTGTAACTAGAAGGAAGTCTAAAAGCCCCAAAATGTCACGAGTATCAAGCTTCTGATCTAAAGTTCAAAGAAATTCCTATTTTCCTATTCCTATTATAAATTCCTAGTTATTGAAATACAAATACTAGTTATCCTGCAGGGACCATATACATTATATAAACAGTATGCTGCATGCATCCCAAAATTCAGTTGTGCTTCTGCAATATTTTAAAACTGTAGAGCTATGTTGCATACTAGGAAAAAAATGGGTTTGCATAGCCATGATCAGACTCAGGATTTTTTACACTAGAAATATAAAAGACTTGAGTTAAAGTACTAAAATCTGCACTTACTTGTCCAATACCCCTTTATAATTCAATGTATTTTACTGGCTTACTTTCCCTACAATGGGCAGTAGCCTATGTTGCATTATTATATATGGGAGAACATATTATATTTACAGAACATGTAACGATTTCAGGAACTTATCAGAACTGACAGATAATGGTCAGTTCCAGAGACATTTTCTTGAAGAAATTCCACTCTGCAACCACTGCCATTTTCGCCTGTTTTCAATATGGCAGCCTGGAGGCATTCTGTACACTCCCCATAAATGTAATAGTCTGACCCTCCAACTCAGAAATCAATCTGAAAAGGACATGGTGAGAAAAACAGCTAATTCTTAATTCAGGGTGTAAAAAAAGGTAGGTATCAGCAACAAAGTTTGCTAAAATCCTTGTAATGTATATAGACCTCACCCAGAGATAATTGTGTTTTTTGCCACAAATCTCGAGTTACATTTGAAGCTGGATATCCTAAGGGGTGTCTGCATGATTAGACACTTTAGTCATTCCTGCTTCACCCAACATGTACAGTCACTATTTATGTTATGTGGACTGATTCCTCATTACTGCCTATGATGTAGTTGTCTGCTGTGAACAGACCTCTCTCTACTCTATCAGCAGAGATCAAAGCAAAATGTGCAGCTTTTCCCAATCTGTTATAGTCATGTTGAGGACAAAACTGGTTTCTTAATGCAAACTCTGAAAGATACTACAGGAAGCCTCAGGTGTGCCGTCATACAATCCAATTATTGTTAAGGTTAAAAATTTCAAACCAAATCTGCTGATAATAGGTAATATATCAGACACAGGTGACCATGCCAGTCAATAAATATCCCTGTTTATATTCTTTAAAACAAACTTCAGCTAAGACTATCTGTCAGGGAAATACTGGCCAGCACAACATGTGCACTAGGATTTGCACGATGCAAATGCATGTGCACGCGCAGCGTGGGTGCGTGTAGCCCTTTAACATTGGAGCCAAATGGCATATATAAGGATGACAATTGCACTAGGGCCTTTGCTGTCTGATCTGCATTTTCTCCCTGTATCCTGTATTCTGTGCCTATCCTTGATCTTGTTAACCTGGCTTTTCCTGACTATCCTGATTATCTCCAAACCTGACCCCGGCTTGTCTTGACTCTGATTCTGCTTGATCTCCTGATGTCAAACCTCTGCCTGAACTTTGACTATTCTTTGCCTAAACATCTTGCTGTATCTGCCTTCACGTGTATGACCCTGGCTTCTCTGACTGTGCACTAGTCTTCTCAACCCCACAAGCCTGCATCATTTCTGTATCTGCAGTACACCTGCATCCGCAGCACCTGGCACCTGCCTCATCTCTGCATCCGCAGTACACCTGCATCCGCAGCACCCGTCACCTGCCTCATCACTGCATCCGCAGTACACCTGCATCCACAGCACCCGTCACCTGCCTCATCCCTGCATCTGCAGTACACCTGCATCCGCAGCACCTGGAATCTGCATTATCTCTGCATCCAAGTCAACCAGCATTCATTGCTACTGCTGCTACCTGCCTCTCCTATATATCTGCTAACGGAGAACGCTGCAGGGACTCCTACCCCACCAAGCTCTTGCGGCCGCTGTTGCAACCTCAGTGGTCCTTGAACTGGGGCTGTACGAGAGGCCTCTCTGCACGTCAGGCTCTATCTGAAGGTACGTGACAGTATCGGACAGCCATGACTGAGCCTGCCAGAGGACCCTCTCCAGTGGATGAAATTTGTCAACATCTCTCTGCCCTTACACAGGCCGTCAAGGCTCTACAGGAGGGCTATGTACAGTTAGAGAAATGGGTGCATTCCTTAGCTACCCCAACCAGTTCTCCGGCAGTATCGGCTACAGCCCAGGCTACTCTTCCAGCCACTGTGATGATGTTGCCACCCGAACTCCGGGTCACTACACCCGAGCGATTCTCTGGAGATCGCAGCAAGTTCAGGACTTTTCGCAATGCGTGCCAATTGTATTTTGCCCTCCAACCACGGACATTCTCTCTAGAGGCTACCAAGGTCGTGTTCATTGCTGCTCTCCTTCAAGGGGAATCTCAGTCCTGGGCCCATCAACTACTGGAGATAAATGACGCACAACTCAAAGGAATGTCATCTTTCTTTGATGCGATGGCACAGCTGTATGACGACCCTCAGAAGACCCTCCCAGCCGAGGCAGCGCTTCACGCACTTAAGCAGGGCCGTTGAACAGCCGAGGACTACGTCACAGATTTCAGACGTTGGAGTGGAGATATCCAATGGAACAATGCAGCCCTGTGACACCAGCTCTGCCTGGGTCTTTCTGAAAATCTTAAGGAAGAAACTCACCCAGGTCAGAGTACCCAACACCCTGGAAGCCTTAATTAAGCTGGCAATCCAGATTGACCAACGGCTCCATGAGTGCAGGACAGACAACCTAACCGGCCCATCTGGATGACACCAAGAGCTACAACTCCAGCTTACTACATGCCACATAACCCAGCACCCAAAGATCCTGAACCCATGCAGATTGGGCTAATCTGTCCCACACTAACCCCTGTAGAGCACCTGTGTCGCAGACAGAAGAACTTATGTCTATACTGTGTAGAGGCCGGCCATTATGTAGGTTCCTGCCTGGCAAAACTACGTAAGTTCCCAACTGCACCCCAAGTCCAGCTATCCTCCCTGTCATTGCAAGCAACTCATCTCGCTCTGCTTCCGCCTCAGCTTCCGAAAAGGAACGGTGCGGGTCAACGTTATTATTGACTCAGGAGCCTGCAGTTGTTTTATCGATCTGTCATTTGCCATCCAGCAACACTTCCCGCTGCAACCAAAGACTCAGAGTCTGTCAGTATGCTTAGCTGATGGTTCCCTCCTCAGATCCGGACTAGTCACCCAGGAGACCTCACCTATGCCTGCAACTACTCCGGCTCAACATAAGGAGCTACTAAGTCTGGATGCTATCTGTTCTCCACTTCAAAATTTCCAATCATCCTAGGTCTTCCATGGCTCCAAGCCCATAATCCCCAGATCGATTGGATCATGGTCAATTTCCAGTCACAGTACTGCCAAGAACACTGTCTCCCTCAGACCCCGGAAGGTCCCACCACGCTATTATGCATGGATATCGACCCAGAGATATGTCACCCAGTACCTAAGGACTATGAGGAATATCAGGATGTTTTCAGCAAATGAGGAGCAGACACACTTTTTCCCCTCTCAGAACGAGACCTGCTCTTTGAAAGAATACACGGATGAAAACTTAAAGAAGGGATTCATCCACCCATCTACATCTCCCACAGGAGCTGGAATCTTCTTTGTGGCCACTCTCTACGACCGATTATGTGTCGATTATCGGGAACTAAACAAGATCACGGTTAAAAACATATATCATCTTCCCCTGATGCCTGAGTTGTTTCAAAAGTTGAGAGCGGCAACTATCTTCACCAAACTAGACCTACGAGGAGCATACAACCTGGTCCACATCCGCGAATTGGACGAGTGGAAGATGGCATTCCTCACCAGGTTTGGTCACTATGAATACTTTGTCATGACTTTTGGCCTCTGTAATTGCCCAGTCACCTTATCAATGATGTGTTTCGAGACTTCCTAGACATCTTTGTCATTGTATATCTGGACAACATCCTGATCTTTTCCATGTCCCTGGAGTTACACCGAGGACACTTCACCAGCACAGGCTATACGCTATACGCCAAACTGGAAAAGTGTGATTTTGAGTGCCAGAGCATTCAGTTCCTAGGATTGATGATTTCCCGAGCAGGAATCAAGATGGACCCACAGAAGGTCTCTGCCATACTAGACTGGCCAGCACCCACCAACAAGAAGGGGGTAGATTGTTTTGTGGGGTTTGACCATTTCTATAGAAGTTTTATCAAGGGGTTCTCTGCAATCATCACCCCCATCACAGGGTTGACTAAACAACTTATACCATTCAACTGGAACCAGGAAGCACAAGAGGCTTTCAGAACCTTGGGCCACCCCGATCCTGCCCTAACATATATTCTTGAAGTAGATGCCTCAGAGACAGCAGTAGGAGCAGTGGTGTCACAACGCCAGGGACCAAAGGACTTAATGCACCCGTGGCATTTCTCTCCTGCCGAGAGAAACTATGATGTGGGAGACTGAGAATTACTGGCCATCGAGGTAGCATTAGAGAAATGGAGGTACCTACTGGAAGGCGCAGCACATCCCATACTGATATACATGGACCACAAGAACTTGGAGTATTTAAGATCTGGCAGATGTTTGAGGCCACGCCAAGCTCAATGGGCGCTGTTCTTTACTAGATTTGCTTTCCACATTACATACCAGCCAGGATCAAAGAACGTCAAACCAGATGCGTTATCTCAGATGTTTGACTACCCAATAAGAACTGTCTATACCGCATACCATCTTACCCGCAGGTAACTTTTTACTTTTACAGACTGATTTATTATGACAGAATCACAGATTAAACAAGCATCCACAGGTGTCAGTAGCCCCCCCCCCCCCCCCAGAGTCACCCTAGTGGCGAGGGATGAACTATTGTGATAGGAGAGTCAGATCTTTTGCCAGAAGAGATCAGAGTCAAGGTGTTAAGACTTCTTCATGACCACCCATTGGCTGATCACTTCGGTATTTCAAAAATGGTAGATCTGGTACGGCAAACTTTTTGGTGGCTGAATTTGGAGGGATTCTGCAGGAGTTATGTAAATGCTTGTCCTGCGTGTACTCAAAGCAAGACTGCTAGAATTAGAGCATGGGGGCTCCTGAAGCCTCTACCAGTCCCTGATAGACCATGGAAGATCAGCTTGATGGACTTTATCTTAGAACTTCCCCCATCAGAGGATTGTACAGCAATCTTCGTGGTAGTAGATAGGCTATCAAAGATGACACACTTCCTACCATTAAAAAACACACCATCTGCTATTGAGACAGCCAGGGTCTTTATTAAGGAAATCGTGAGGCTACATGGGGTCCCTGTGAACATCGTGTCTGACCGGGGGGTGCAGTTCACCTCCCGTTTTTGGAAAACATTATGCAAGGTCCTGAAGATTCAGCTATCTTTGTCCTCAGCATATCATCCCCAGACAAATGGACAAACAGAGAGGACGAATCAGACACTTGAGCAGTACACCTGGTGCTTTACATCCTTCGTGCAGAACGACTGGGTGTCATTGTTACCCCTGCCAGAGTTTGTATATAATAATGCCAGCCACTCTACCATGGGACAGCCTCCGTTTTTTGAAAATGATGGGTTTCATTTGTCTTTCCTACCCGACTTTGTTTCTTAGTCCTTACTTCCAGCGGTGCAGGGCATAATGGAGTTCCTTAACCACAACAACAGGATACTAAAGGAAGCAGTGGCTAAGGCACAGTTGGACAACAAACGGGCGTTCAACGAGAAGAAGAGAGCTGAATCTCCAACCAGAAGATCGAGTATGGCTATCCACTACAAACCTCAGGTTGGCATGCCCATCAAAGTAACTGGATCCCAAGTTTGTGGGTCCATTTCCGGTAAGAAGGAAATTAAATGAAGTGTCTAATGAATTATGGTTGCCAGATTCATTTAGGATCCATCCAGTGATTCATGTGTCACTGCTTAAATGCGAAGTACAAGATCCCTTTCCTGACAGGGGTTCGGGGGCTCCTGAACCAGTACTAATTGATGGCGATAAGGAGAGATAAGTAGAGGCTATTCTGAACTGCAGGAAGAGGGGGGTCGGTTACAATATCTCATCAAATGGAGGGGTTATGGTCCAGAGGACAACTCCTGGGAACCTGAGGGAAATGTCCACGCAAAAGATTTGATACAGGACTTTTTTCAGAGTCACCCACAAAGGGAGCACCAATTGGGCATCCGGGGGTTGCCCGTAGGGAGGGGCAATGTCAGGGAAATACTGGCCAGCACATGCGCACAAGGATTTGCATGATATTAATGCATATGCGCAAGCACGCTGCCCTTTAACATTGGCGCCAAATGGCATATATAAGGATGACAATTGCACTAGGGCCTTTATGTCTGATCTGCAGTCTCTACTTGTATCCTGTATTCTGTGCCTATCCTTGATCTTGTTGACCCGCCTTTTCCTGACTATCCTGATTATCTCCAAACCTGACCTAACCTGCTTGTCTTGACTCTAATTCTGCTATTCTGCTTGATCTCCTGATGCCAAATCGCTGCCTGAACTTTGACTGTTCTTTGCCTAAAAGTCTTGCTGTATCTACCTTCCCGTGTATGACCCTGGCTTGTCTGACTCTGCACTAGTCTTCTCAACCCCACAAGCCTGCATCATCTCTGCATCCGCAGTAGACCTGCATCCGCAGCACCCGGCACCTGCCTCATCCCTGCATCCGCAGCACCTGGCACCTGCCTCATCCCTGCATCCGTAGTACACCTGCATCCGCAGTACCTGGCATCTGCATCATCTCTGCATCCGAGTCAACCAGCACTCATTGATACTGCTGCTACCTGTCTCTCCTATACATCTATTAACGGAGAACACTGCAGGCACTCCTACCCCACTGCTCTCTCGCGGCCGCTGTTGCAACCTCAGTGGTCCTTGAACCAGGGCTGTACGAGAGGCCTTCCTCTGCTCGTCAGGCTCTATCTGAAGCTACATATAAATATATAAATATTTATTTACGGGACATTTGATCTGGAACAAGTTTTTTTATTGTTCTCTAAGTTTTATTTGCTACATGCTTGCTCTGGACAGTGATTTGCAACTACTGCAGACAAACCCAGAGAACGAGTCTTTTCAAACAAAGGTCAGGTCAGCAATGGCAGCCACAGCAGAAGCAATTATGTACAAAAATAATAGCTCTGAATCAACCCCAGTAACTACCAGAAAAAAAAAATCAGAAAGGCATACCTAGGAAAAAAGAAAATGAATACTTACCTACCACAGCTAGCACACAGAAATGCTCCACTTGAAAACTGACACTTCCAGGAATGTCAATCTCCTTGGTCTCCCACAGCACTTAGCGGTACCTCCCACTGACTTCCATATCACTGTAGGATACATGCCACATAGAATACTTTGCTGAACAGCCATTGCCAGGCAGGTGGATTTTGAGTCCTGTGTATACTTTTGATATGAGAGTTTTGTTGAACCCTATAAACAAATGGGATGGGATATTCTGCCTATGCTGAGTGCAGCCTGATGCTGGTGGGGTACAGCTACCGAAACAAGCCCTAATGCCCCATACACACGATTGGAAATTCCGCCAGCAAAAGTCTGATGTGAGTTTTGGTCGGAAATTCCGACCGTGTGTATGCTCCATCAGACTTTTGCTGGCGGAATTCCTGCCAGCAAAAGATTGAGAGCAGGTTCTCAATTTTTTTCGGTCGGAAAAAGTTCCTATCTGAAATTCCGATCGTCTGTACTAATTCCGACACGCAAAATTCCTACGCATGCTCGGAAACAATTTGACGCATGCTCTGAAGTGTTGGACTCCATTTTCTTGTCTTGACGT
>CM053026.1:596442833-596533961 GCA_028564925.1 Lithobates sylvaticus
AATAAGGGGGCATACCCTGGATAAGGAATGATAAGAAGTAGTTATGGAATAATGTGGAATGAGTATTCAGTCTGGGGTGAGAATACTTGGAAGAGGCTTTTAAAAGGGGAGGGTGGGTGGGTATCTCGCACAGGAAACCGACAAAGACCGGCGGCCTTTGGGCTGCTTAAATACCCTCCGGGCTCCTCCCATAACTTCAGGCCGGTACCCGGCCTTCCAATTTATGGTCTAGAGCCCTACGGACGACATGAGTAACGATGACACATAGGAACAACACAAAACTCACCAACATGAAATAGACCTGAAAGTGTGCCTTGGTCTACCGTATGGTACACCAAAATAAGGGGGCAAAAACCTTCAGGTAGGGGATAATTATTTATTAAAGGTAAATGTCACTGAGTAAGTTGGGCAAAGGCCTGAGCCATCTCCAACTGTGGGTTAGGTATGTGGCGAGAGAAGCAGGCCGACCTCCACCGACCCAGCTTCCCGATCACATGGCCCGGAACCCCCTGTCTTGAGGCCGTCGCGGCCGCCCCGATCCGGAACGAATGCCCGGAGTACTGGCTGGGGTCCAATTGAAGATTGCCGAGAAGGACCCGGACATGTTCCACGAACTGCGATGAGTTGAGGGGTTTTACTGGAAAGGGTAAAAGCGGACTGGACCCTGGGCGGTCGGATAGCAGTGCCGTCAAGCGGTTTAACACGGCAACTGGGCACCAGTTGTTGTGGGTCCTGTACAGGTGAATATCTACTCCAGAACCTCGCTGCTGAGTTTTAGACGTCGCCAAGTGAAGGACGTAGTGATCCTGGTGGCGGCAGAGATTACTTCTATGCAAGACTGGACCAGCTGGGTGGCTGCGAGTGAACTCGCTGGGCCGTAGAAACCCATAAAACGCCATGTGTATCGCAGCCTGCAGGACGGTGCTGAGGAGGAGACCGAAAGGGGACCTATCCAGGATGTCAGGCATCCCCTTAAAGATCTCCCCAGTGATAGGCAGTCGCTTCGGGCTGACTGGCGGCTGGTGCTTCTGAGCTCCACGCAGTAGAGCCCTTACTGCGTGGCAGGAGAACACCGAAGGCCTTGCGGGGTCTTGAAGTGACAAGTAGTGCTGCACCCCGGCCACGTACTGGCGTATCGTGCTGTGTGACAGCGCTAGGTGAGAATGGCAATAAGCGATAAACGCCAGAACCTGCTTGATGCTGGAAGATTCACGAGGGCGATGGGGCAGGAACTTGTTAAACGCCCTCCAGGCCGTCCGGTAGGCCCGACGGGTGTTGCGGGCGAGCGAAGCGTTGATGATGTTAGTAGCTGAGTGTAGATGTGGGGCTAGTCCAAGGTCAGTTGTGACCAATCCGGGATAGTGGCTGAAAGATGGTAGGCTCCTGGCATCTGTTCAAAGGAAGAAATAAAGTTAAAGCGGGAGAGTGCGTCCGCTGCTGAGTTGAACTTCCCTGGAATGAATGAGCAGTAAACATTGAACTGATGTTGTAGGGATAGCTGGACCAGTCTGCGGAGGAAGGACATGACGGGCCTGGATTTAGACCTGCCCTTGCTGATGATCTCGGCTGTGGCTTGATTGTCTGTCGTAAAAGCCACAGTCTGTCCAGACCAATGGTGACCCCATAGGTGAGCGGCTGCTACGATGGGGAACAGCTCAAAGAGGGCTGACGTGGTAGTGAAGCCCGGTGTGGCTAGAGCCTGAGGAGGCCAAGGGGCGGCGAACCACAAATGGCCAAAAATGGCGGCGCATCCTGTGGATGCCGCCGCATCGGTCACCACCTGGGGTGACAGCGTGGACACTACTGGGATGAACAGGGACACACCGTTCCAATTACTAAGGAAGTGTTCCCACATGGCCAGATCTGCCCTGGCTGCTGAATCCAGCCTGATGACCTGGTCTGGGTCCTGAGTGTAGGACAGGAAGACCAGCAACCGGGACACGAAGGAGCGGCCCTGGGGGATGATCCTCATAGCAAAATTCAACATCCCGAGGAGAGACTGAAGTTGCTTCTGAGTACATCCCCCCACCCGGGTGAACTCTCGCAGAACCGTCCTGATACGGTCCAACTTATCTGCGGGAAGGCTGGCCTGCATGGCAAGCGTGTCAAGGTCGATGCCCAAGAACGTGATCTTGTGCGCCGGGCCGTCAACCTTGTGTTCCGCTATGGGGACGTTCAGATTGTCGAAAACCGTCCTCAACTTTCCAAGGTCCCCTGGGGGAGCCCCGGGTGGTTCTATCAGAAGGAAGTCATCCAAATAATGGATGACCTCGTGGCACTGTGCCTCGTGGAGAAGAATCCACGCCAGGGTCTCCGCGAACTTGTCAAATAACCAAGGACTACTCTTAGACCCGAAGGTCAATTTGGTAGCGAAATAATATCGCTCCCTCCACTTGATGTCGTGCCAGCACCACAGGGAAGGATGTATGGGCAGCAGCTTGAAGGCGTCAGATATGTCCGCCTTCGAGAGCCAAGCACCCACCCCAGTCCTGAGAATGGCCTGGATGTCTACCGAAGCGTACTTCAGTGAGAACTCCTCGGAGGGGATGAGCGAGTTGAGACTGGGAACGACGGAAGAATGAGGCGCTGACAGATCATACACCAGACGTTTTTTATTTGAAAATTTTCCCTGTACAAGCCCGATAGGGCTAACCCTCCAGGTACTAAAGGGAGACTGACTGAACGGGCCTATCATAAAGTCCCGATCCAACTCCGTCTGAAGAAGGACGTCAATAGCTGGCTCATCTGTTGCTGCCGAGCGCAGGTTCGGACATTCGTGGGTGGAGTGGGGCAGGGTGATGAGCCCGGTATGAAACCCATCGGTGAAACCTCGGATGAGGTAGCTGGCGAGTGACAGAGTGGGGTGTGAGGTCAAGTAAACATTGACCCGGCTTAGTCACGGTTTCTTCTGCTTGACCTCACACAGGACCCTGGGGTGCGCCCTCTGGCATAGGGTGCAAACGTGCAAGAGCCGGCACTGGCTGAAATTGCAGGAGCCGTAATTGAAGTTGTTGCAAATGGCGGCTCCCCCAACCATCCGCACCGGGCGTCCCAACTTGTCCACCTTCTGCCCCTGCGCCGGGGCCTGCTGAGCCTGGCTCGTGCTGGTAGAGGCCGTGCTAGCTATCGGATGGCCAGAGGCTATGTTGGCACACCAGACCGTGGTGTGGGACGCTGACTGACAGACAGCACATAGCGGGGAGCGTAGACCCGCAAAGTGGCGGCAGAACAACTCGGTGTCCACTACGCTCCAGTCCGTTGTCAAATGGAACTGTAAGAATCTGGCCGCGGCTTTGGCCGAGAAGGACCGATGATAATCGTAGAACGCTGAGCCACCGTATTTGTGGCCCAGGTCTACGACCAAATGGAGGTAGAGGTCCAGTTCCTCCCGCCTGCCGGGGGAGGCTGAGCACAGCACGACCAATTAACGCCGGGGCGTGGTAAGGTGACATAGAAATGATATAACATGACAAGGACAAGAATCAAAGTCTCTCTTTTTTTTTCCTTTTTTTTTTTTTTTTTGCGATTCCGTCCCTGGAGCATGTATTGAAATGAGGCCGGCCTAGGGCACGCCGACACGAATTAGTGCGGGGAAGTGACTGCATTCATGCCGGGCGTGGTAAGGTGACAGAAATGACATACCATGACAGGGGCAAGAATCAAGAATGTACGCAACCTGTGATGCGATTCCGCCCTTGGCGCATGTATCGAAATGAGGCCGGGTAGTCGTGCGTCTGGATCGCCCTGATCGGAGCATCTATGGATGCGACCGGACCTACCCAGAGGTATGGTGACCGAAATGAAACCATGACAAAGACTAGATTACCACAAACCGAGCAATTTGTAACCGAATCTAATCTCTGGAGCATGTATAGAAATGAGGCCGAGCGGCTAGGCGAATCAGTGCGTATCGATGCATCCCGGATGCGACCGGATTCAGACCGATACGTGGCCAATGACTGATATCATGCCAAAGACTGGACTCGAGCCCGCATCCGTACGAGCGGTGGACCAATCTCTGAAACATGTATGGTAATACGGCCGTATCCTGGGTACCCCGAGACAAATCCGTGCCTAAGTGCGACATGACTTGAATCTGAGTGCGGCCAGGATTGAAATGATGGCATGAACGCCCTGTTTAACTGATGCGAAATGACTTAGCATGACCGAATGGCCTGATACGTTAGCCATGTTTGAAATGACGAAATGATTGCCATGCTAATACGTGAAATGTTTCGACACGGTCGAAGTGATTCGTACAATTAACATGCCAACAGTGATTCGGAATGCAAATAGCGATTCGGCACGCTTGCTGGCATAACCGATTTGAATAATATGACAGGACATGAACGATGCGTGTGAGTGCGAACGGCACCCTTGCATGAGCCATGTTTGAACGATTCAAAGACTGTGTAATGCGACCGCGTAAGGGGAACCCTTGAGTGCCGGATGCGGCATCGGTCGGAGTGTCGTGGCGGGCGGCCCTGAATGTGCGTGCCGCTAGGTGGCTCCCGATCGTGTACAACCAAAAACGTGCGAGTAAGTGTTTAGGTTTTTCGAGACAATCGGTGCGTGGTTCGTGAGCTACGCAGACCACAGTTTAGTGACATGATAAGCAGTGCATGAGAACGTAAAACATGGGAGCCGAAGCCCTACCTGCGACAGCCGAACCAGACTCTTTGTACGGAACTGCGACTCGGCGACACGAGTGCGACACGAAGGGACAACACGACTTACGAACACGGAACGCGGGACTGCAACAAAAGGAGACGGACAGACGAAACGGAGCTCACGAACCGGCACCAACAGCGCTTGTCTCGAACGAGTCGGTCCTAGATGTCTGACGTATCAGATATCTCGCACAGGAAACCGACAAAGACCGGCGGCCTTTGGGCTGCTTAAATACCCTCCGGGCTCCTCCCATAACTTCAGGCCGGTACCCGGCCTTCCAATAAAACAACAAATTTCAGTTAAAAGTAGTAAAAGTGAAGCAATCATCAAGGGGGACACCTGGGACTTTGGGAATGTGAGGGGGGGGGGGGGAGGGGGGGGGGGGGGGGGAGACCACCTTCCGCAAAAAATACACTAAGGTAAGGGGGGGTTACTGATATAGAGGGGAAACCTTTATATTAGTGTCCCCTTACATTATTGTATTCACTCCCCCTTACATCAGTGACCCCCCCTCAGACTGGCCTGGCGGCACTGTCACTGACCTCCTTTCAGGTGCACCAAGCAGGGATCAGTCAGTCGGCTCCAGCTTGGTGGCTCTGGTTTTCCTATAGTCTCCTCTCCACAGTCCACACATGTCTGACTTCTCCCATGACCCCCATTCCGGCGGTGCTCCCATTCTTGACTCCTCTCCAGACTCCCTCAGAGACTGCAGACATGAAATAAGATAAGAGATGGTCAGAGGCTGTGGCATAGTACAGGAGATGATCAGAGGCTGCGGGCATAGTACAGGAGATGATCAGAGGCTGCGGACATAGTACAGGAAATGGTCAGAGGCTGCCGGCATAGTACAGGAGATGGTCAGAGACTGCGGGCATATTACAGGAGATGGTCAGAGACTGTGGGCATGGTACAGGAGATGGTCAGAAGCTGTGGGCATATTACAGGAGTTGGTCAGAGACTGTGGCATAGTACATGAGATGGTCAAAGGCTGTGGGCATGGTACAGGAGATGGTTAGAGGCTGCACGCTGTGTATTATAAGTAGGGGGGAGGAGGAGGAGGGAGGGGAGCGCTGCGCTGCAGCCACAGCCACAGCCACAACATAGATCAAAGCGGCCCCAGGGCAGGCAGCCTAAGGCAGCCTACTGGGAAATTTCCCGGTATCCCGGTAGGCCAGTCCGGCCCTGGGCCTTGATTGCACGAGTTGATTGCATCTGTGCCCCGATCAGGGCCGTGTTTTGCCAGCATAGGAATGCACAGGTGTTGCATGCATCCTTGTATCTGCAGGTCCATTGATGTCTTCTGGGACGCAGCTACTGCACAGATGCAGCTGTTGCTCCAAATATGATATCCGTGTGGGTGCAGGTGCGTGTCCCCAAACTTAGCCTGAGTGCATCCCAATATACAACAATCGGACTGCTGGCACGGGGATGCATGCAACACCAGTGTATCCCCTTTCTGGGTAAACATGGCCCTGCGTAGGGTATGGATTTAGTCGTTCCATGTGAACGTGGAAATGTCATGTCAATGCTTTTTTTGTTCAATTTATTTTGGATAGAATAGGAAAGGGTACCCTGTCTGTTTTTTTTTTCTACTATTAAGGGTCCATTAGAGCAGTTTACCTTTACTTTCTGTTTTACTGACAGGGTTTTACAGACAGGAAGTGAGAGCAACTCTCCACTAGGGATGAGCCGAACACCCCGGGTTCGGTTCGAACCAGAACCTTCGAACGGACCGAAAGTTCGCGCGAATTTTCGAACCCTATACGTTATAATGGACGCGAACGTTCGAAATCAAAAGTGCTAATTACAACGGCCAATATGCATGTTAATGTCATAAAAACAGGTTTGGGGACCCGGGTCCTGCCCCAGGGGACATATATCAATGCAAAAAGAACTTTTAAAAACTAACGTTTTTTCGGGAGCAGTCATTTTAATGATGCATAAAGTGAAAAAAAAAAAGTGAAATTTTCCTTTAAATATGGTACCTGGGGGGTGTCTAAAGTATGCCTGTGAAGTGGCATGTGTTTCCCGTGTTTAGAACTGTCCTTGCACAAAATGACATTTGTAAAGGAAAAAAAGAAGCCATTTAAAACCACTTGCGGCTTTAGGTTTGTTCTTAAGTAGAATCTGAACAGGTACATTATGAAGTGTAGCTCCATCCCAAAAAAAAATCTATTTTTAAGCTTTTTGGAGAACATAGGGAGGGGTTATCACCCCTGTAACATTTGCTGTCTTTGCACATCTGTTCAGAACATGTCACCTCACTTTCCGTCCCAATGACAAATGTTTTTGGAAAAGTGGGTTTTAATTGAAACAAGGATTGGTGATAAAGTATCAGTAGAGAGGAGATACCTTTTTCCCAAATTAAATCTAACAGGATAGAATTTCCCTTCCTAGGGGTAGATTTCCTCTCACTTCCTGTTTTCTCTTTCCATTTGCAAGTAGGAGTCGTTTGTAAGTTGGATGTTTGAAAGTAGGGGCCTGGCGTATATACTCTGCAGAAATTTGCCCTATTAGATGTTGGTGTAGCCACAAGACTGGTGGGCACAGGAATGGGCCCTGCTATGAGTTAATAGATCAAGATTTGTAATTGCATGCACCTGTTGAACAGGGCAGAAAAATTGGGGGTGGTGGTGGTGGTGGACGGTGTTGCCACAAGACTGTAAGCTCTCACAGTTACTCTTGGTGGGCGCAGGAATGGGCCCTGCTGTGAGTTATTAGATCAAGATTTGTAATTGCAAGCACCTGATGAACAGGGCAGAAAAATTGGGCCTTTGGCGGTGGTGGTGGACGGTGTTGCCACAAGACTGTAAGCTCTCACAGTTACTCTTGGTGGGCGCAGGAATGGGCCCTGCTGTGAGTTATTAGATCAAGATTTGTAATTGCAAGCACCTGATGAACAGGGCAGAAAAATTGGGCCTTTGGCGGTGGTGGTGGACGGTGTTGCCACAAGACTGTAGGCCCTCACAGTTACTCTTGGTGGGCGCAGGAATGGGCCCTGGTGTGAGTTATTAGATCAAGATTTGTAATTGCAAGCACCTGATGAACAGGGCAGAAAAAATTGGGCCTTTGGCGGTGGTGGTGGACGGTGTTGCCACAAGACTGCAGGCCCTCATAGTTACTCTTGGTGGGCGCAGGAATGGGCCCTGCTGTGAACTATTAGATCAAGATTTGTAATTACCCGCCCCTGTTAAACAGGGGCTGAAAAATTGTGCCTTAGGCACTGGTGCTGGTGCCACAACACTGCAACCCCTCACAGAGACTGTACTTGGAGCACAGCAGTCACACGTGTTGCGAAGCATTTTTTTAAAAAATTGTAAGTACCCCGCCCCTGTTAAACAGGGGCTGAAAAATTGTGCCTTAGGCACTGGTGCTGGTGCCACAACACTGCAACCCCGCCCTCACAGATACTGTACTTGGAGCACAGCAGTCACACGTGTTGCGAAGCATTTTTTAAAAAAATTTGTAAGTACACGCCCCTGTTAAACAGGGGCTGAAAAATTGTGCCTTAGGCACTGGTGCTGGTGCCACAACACTGCAACCCGGCCCTCACAGATACTGTACTTGGAGCACAGCAGTCACACGTGTTGCGAAGCATTTTTTTAAAAAATTGTAAGTACCCGCCCCTGTTAAACAGGGGCTGAAAAATTGTGCCTTAGGCACTGGTGCTGGTGCCACAACACTGCAACACGGCCCTCACAGAGACTGTACTTGGAGCACAGCAGTCACACGTGTTGCGAAGCATTTTTTTAAAAAATTGTAAGTACACGCCCCTGTTAAACAGGGGCTGAAAAATTGTGCCTTAGGCACTGGTGTGGTGGAATGGATCATTGAGGAGGAGGAAGAGGATAGTCAGTGAACATAAGAGGACAGTCACTCAGCATCAGCATAGGCAGTCTTGAAGGGATGTGACATTAAAAATTATTCGGTTATATCCGCCTCAGGTGCCTGGTAGCTGGTGGTGATCCAAGACTGATTCATTTTGATGAATGTCAGTCGATCAACCGAGGCGGTGGACAGGCGCACCCTATGATCAGTCACAAATCCTCCAGCAGCACTGAATGTGCGTTCGGAAAGAACGCTGGAGGCAGGACAGGCCAGTAGCTCAATTGCATACTGTGCAAGCTCTGGCCAGTGATCCATCCTCAGGACCCAGTAAGCCAGAGGATTTTCGGTGGGAAAGGTGTCCAAGTCTGACCTTGCCCCAAGGTATTCCTGCACCATGTATATCAGACGCTGGCGATGGTTGCTGGAACCGATCATACCTTGGGGCTGCGGACTAAAAAATTGTCTGAACGCATCGGTCAGACGTCCACCTTCCCCACCGCTCCTTCTGCCACTGACCGAAGCCTCAGCAACTCGTCGCCCAGGACCAGGAGTTTGTAGCCTCCCAGTTTCTGGGAACGCGTTGCACAGACCTTTCTGCAAGGCCTCCCTGAGATGTCTCATCCTCTGCTCCCTCTGCGACGGCAAGATAAGGTCCGCAACCTTACCCTTGTACCGCGGATCAAGGAGAGTGGCCAGCCAGTAATGGTCCCTCTCCTTGATCCGAAGAACACGAGGATCCTTCCGCAGGCTTTGCAGGATCAGGGAGGCCATGCAGCGTAGGTTAGCTGAGGCATTCGGTCCGGAGTCTTCTGGGTCACTGAGGATGACATGATCGCCAGCCACCTCCTCCCAGCCACGTACAAGTCCACTGGTTTGTTGGGACTGTACATCATCCCTAAAAGACTGCTGCTGCTGATGCTGAGTGCCAGGCTCCACCTCCATGCTCACACAATCCTCCTCCCTCCTCCTCCTCCTCCTCCTCATCCTCTTCCTGTGTGATGGGTGGGACAGAAGGAACACTGTCCGGATAAAGGGGGCCTTGAGAGGCAAGGAAGTCTCCTCTTCCTGCCTCTGTTCTGCCTCAAGTGCCCTGCCCATTATCCCACGCAGCGTATGCTCCAACAGGTGGACAAGAGGGACAGTGTCACTGATGCATGCACTGTCACTGCTCACCATCCTCGTGGCCTCCTCAAATGGTGAGAGGACAGTGCATGCATCCCTGATCATGCTCCACTGACGTGGGGAAAAAAAACCAAGCTCCCCTGACCCTGTCCTGGTGCCGTAGTCGCAAAGGTACTCATTGATGGCCCTCTGCTGCGTGTGCAGTCGCTGCAGCATGGCCAACGTTGAGTTCCACCTGGTGGGCATGTCACATATTAGGCGGTTCTTGGGCAGGTTCAGCTCCTTTTGCAGCTCAGTCAGCCGAGCACTGGCATTATAAGATCGGCGGAAATGCACACAGACTTTCCTGGCCTGCCTCAGGACATCCTGTAAGCCTGGGAACCTGCCCAAGAACCGCTGCACCACCAGGTTGAGGACGTGAGCCATGCAGGGCACATGGGTGAGCTGCCCCTGTCGCAGGGCGGAGAGGAGGTTGGTGCCATTGTCAGAAACGACCATTCCTGGCTTAAGCTGACGTGGCGTCAACCACCTCTCGGCCTGCCCCTGCAGAGCTGCCAGAACCTCTGGCCCAGTGTGGCTCCTGTCCCCCAAACACACCAGCGCAAGCACGGCATGGCATCTTTTTGCCTGCGTACTTGCGTAGCCCCTTGTACGCCTACGGAGCACCGCTGGTTCCAAGGACAGAGCACTGGAGGAAGAAGAAGAGGAGGGGGTGGAGGAGAGAGGTGTGTCACAACCAGTAGCAGTAGTCGCGTTTTGGAGGCGTGGTGGCGGAACAACCTCCAACACTACTGCACCTTGTCCTGCATCCCTCCCAGCTGCCAATAGAGTGACCCAATGGGCCGTGAAAGAAAGGTACCGTCCCTGTCCATGCCTGCTGGACCATGAGTCAGCGGTAATATGCACCTTACCGCTGACCGCCCTGTCCAGCGAGGCATGGACATTGCCCTCCACATGCCGGTAGAGAGACGGAATCGCCTTCCGCGAGAAAAAGTGGCGTTTGGGAACCTGCCACTGAGGAACCGCACATTGAACAAACTCACGGAAGGGGGCCGAGTCTACCAACTGAAAAGGCAGCAGTTGAAGTGCTAGCAATTTAGCAAGGCTAGCATTCAACCGCTGGGCATGTGGATGGCTGGGAGTGTACTTCTTTCTACGGTCCAGCAGCTGGGGCAGGGAAATTTGCCTGCTGCAATCGGACGTCGGTGTACTGCAAGTACTTGGTTGTGACACACCGAATTCTACACCTTCAGTCCTCTCAGAGCAGCTTTCAGAGAGGACTGAAGGTGTAGTGGGGATGGAGATCCCAGCTGAGGAGGAGCAAGGAGAGGTCCGCTTAGTTCTTTGGTGTGGGTCTTTTATGTGTGCCTGCCAACGAGCTGCATGGCAGGTCGCCATATGTCTGGTCATGCTTGTCGTGCCCAAGCGGCTGATGTTTTGGCCACGCGAGATACGCTTGAGACAAATATTGCAAATAGCAGTGGTGCGATCTGCTGCACTCGTCTCAAAAAAGGCCCACACCAAAGAACTTTTCTGATAACGTGCAGAGGCAGCGCCCTGCACAGGCGGAGCTCTGCGGTGTTGTACAGTTGCTGTGCTGGCCTCTACCTGGCCTCCAGGGGGCATCCTGCCTCGTTGGACATGTGACGCCGCATCCTCCTCCTCCTCGTCCTCCTCCTCATCCTCTCTCCCTTGAGGCACCCACGTGGAGTCAGTGACCTCATCATCCCCTCCCTCTTCACCACTAGAGCAAACCTGGCAGTAAGCTGCAGCTGGTGGAACAGTACTGCCAGATTCCTCAAGCTGGGTATCGTCATCCGAGCCTTCGAATCGTTGGGCATCCTCCTGGAGCATGTACCCAACACTGTGCTCAAAGAGTTCGGGGGACTCCTCAGGAGGACATGGTGGGTCTAGGGAAGGGGTGGCTGATGATGCTCTGTCAGTACCCTGAGCCTGGGTGAGAGAGGATGAGGAGGATGAGGAGGGCTTGGTCATCCATTCTACCAAGCCTTCAGCATGATGCGGCTCCACATGTGCAGCTGTCCAAAACAAAGACGCGCGTGTCCCATGGCCACGTGCTGATGACGATGCACGACCACGTCCACGGCCACGTCCACTAGAAACAGAGCCTGCCTGCCCTGTGTTCTTGGCTCTGCACGCTCTGCCTCCCCTTGGCGGTCTTCCAGCCATTGTAGTCGGTAGTCCTGTGGGTGCTGCTGAGAAGAAAATATAGGAGCTCTGTGTGATGCCACTAACACACTAGAAGTCCTATGGGTGCTTCTGCAAAGAAAATAGAGGAGCTCTGTGTGATGCCACTAACACACTAGAAGTCCTGTGGGTGCTGCTGAGAAGAATATATAGGAGCTCTGTGTGATGCCACTAACACACTAGAAGTCCTATGGGGTGCTTCTGCAAAGAAAATAGAGGAGCTCTGTGTGATGCCACTAACACACTAGAAGTCCTGTGGATGCTTCTGCAAAAAAAAATAGAGGAGCTCTGTGTGATGCCACTAACACACTAGAAGTCCTGTGGGTGCTTATGCAAAGAAAATAGAGGAGCTCTGTGTGATGCCACTAACACACTAGAAGTCCTGTGGGTGCTTCTGCAAAGAAAATAGAGGAGCTCTGTGTGATGCCACTAACACACTAGAAGTCCTGTGGGTGCTTCTGCAAAGAAAATAGAGGAGCTCTGTGTGATGCCACTAACACACTAGAAGTCCTGTGGGTGCTTATGCAAAGAAAATAGAGGAGCTCTGTGTGATGCCACTAACACACTAGAAGTCCTGTGGGTGCTGCTGAGAAGAATATATAGGAGCTCTGTGTGATGCCACTAACACACTAGAAGTCCTATGGGTGCTTCTGCAAAGAAAATAGAGGAGCTCTGTGTGATGCCACTAACACACTAGAAGTCCTGTGGGTGCTTCTGCAAAGAAAATAGAGGAGCTCTGTGTGATGCCACTAACACACTAGAAGTCCTGTGGGTGCTGCTGAGAAGAATATATAGGAGCTCTGTGTGATGCCACTAACACACTAGAAGTCCTATGGGTGCTTCTGCAAAGAAAATAGAGGAGCTCTGTGTGATGGGACTAACACACTTCAAGTCCTATAGGTGCTTCTGGGAAGAAAATAAAGGTCTGTGTGATGGGACTAACACACTTCAAGTCCTATAGTTGCTTCTGGGAACAAAATATAGCTCTGTGTGTGTGATGGGACTAACACACTTCAAGTCCTATAGGTGCTTCTGGGAACAAAATATAGCTCTGTGTGTGTGATGGGACTAACACACTTCAAGTCCTATAGGTGCTTCTGGGAACAAAAATATAGCTCTGTGTGTGTGATGGGACTAACACACTTCAAGTCCTATAGGTGCTTCTGGGAACAAAATATAGCTCTGTGTGTGTGATGGGACTAACACACTTCAAGTCCTATAGGTTCTTCTGGGAACAAAATATAGCTCTGTGTGTGTGATGGGACTAACACACTTCAAGTCCTATAGGTGCCTCTGGGAACAAAATATAGCTCTGTGTGTGTGATGGGACTAACACACTTCAAGTCCTATAGGTGCTTCTGGGAACAAAATATAGCTCTGTGTGTGTGATGGGACTAACACACTTCAAGTCCTATAGGTTCTTCTGGGAACAAAATATAGCTCTGTGTGTGTGATGGGACTAACACACTTCAAGTCCTATAGGTGCTTCTGGGAAGAAAATATAGCTCTGTGTGTGTGATGGGACTAACACACTTCAAGTCCTATAGGTTCTTCTGGGAACAAAATATAGCTCTGTGTGTGTGATGGGACTAACACACTTCAAGTCCTATAGGTGCTTCTGGGAACAAAATATAGCTCTGTGTGTGTGATGGGACTAACACACTTCAAGTCCTATAGGTGCTTCTGGGAACAAAATATAGCTCTGTGTGTGTGATGGGACTAACACACTTCAAGTCCTATAGGTGCTTCTGGGAACAAAATATAGCTCTGTGTGTGTAATGGGACTAACACACTTCAAGTCCTATAGGTGCCTCTGGGAACAAAATATAGCTCTGTGTGTGTGATGGGACTAACACACTTCAAGTCCTATAGGTGCTTCTGGGAAGAAAATATAGCTCTGTGTGTGTGATGGGACTAACACACTTCAAGTCCTATAGGTGCTTCTGGGAAGAAAATATAGCTCTGTGTGTGTGATGGGACTAACACACTTCAAGTCCTATAGGTGCTTCTGGGAAGAAAATATAGCTCTGTGTGTGTGATGGGACTAACACACTTCAAGTCCTATAGGTGCTTCTGGGAACAAAATATAGCTCTGTGTGTGTGATGGGACTAACACACTTCAAGTCCTATAGGTGCTTCTGGAACAAAATATAGCTCTGTGTGTGTGATGGGACTAACACACTTCAAGTCCTATAGGTGCTTCTGGGAAAAAATATAGCTCTGTGTGTGTGATGGGACTAACACACTTCAAGTCCTATAGGTGCTTCTGGGAAGAAAATATAGCTCTGTGTGTGTAATGGGACTAACACACTTCAAGTCCTATAGGTGCCTCTGGGAACAAAATATAGCTCTGTGTGTGTGATGGGACTAACACACTTCAAGTCCTATAGGTGCTTCTGGGAAGAAAATATAGCTCTGTGTGTGTGATGGGACTAACACACTTCAAGTCCTATAGGTTCTTCTGGGAACAAAATATAGCTCTGTGTGTGTGATGGGACTAACACACTTCAAGTCCTATAGGTGCTTCTGGGAACAAACTATAGCTCTGTGTGTGTGATGGACTAACACACTTCAAGTCCTATAGGTGCTTCTGGGAACAAAATATAGCTCTGTGTGTGTGATGGGACTAACACACTTCAAGTCCTATAGGTGCGTCTGGGAAGAAAATATAGCTCTGTGTGTGTGATGGGACTAACACACTTCAAGTCCTATAGGTGCTTCTGGGAAGAAAATATAGCTCTGTGTGTGTAATGGGACTAACACACTTCAAGTCCTATAGGTGCCTCTGGGAACAAAATATAGCTCTGTGTGTGTGATGGGACTAACACACTTCAAGTCCTATAGGTGCTTCTGGGAAGAAAATATAGCTCTGTGTGTGTGATGGGACTAACACACTTCAAGTCCTATAGGTACTTCTGGGAAGAAAATATAGCTCTGTGTGTGTGATGGGACTAACACACTTCAAGTCCTATAGGTGCTTCTGGGAACAAAATATAGCTCTGTGTGTGTGATGGGACTAACACACTTCAAGTCCTATAGGTGCTTCTGGGAACAAAATATAGCTCTGTGTGTGTGATGGGACTAACACACTTCAAGTCCTATAGGTGCGTCTGGGAAGAAAATATAGCTCTGTGTGTGTGATGGGACTAACACACTTCAAGTCCTATAGGTGCTTCTGGGAACAAAATATAGCTCTGTGTGTGTGATGGGACTAACACACTTCAAGTCCTATAGGTGCTTCTGGGAACAAAATATAGCTCTGTGTGTGTGATGGGACTAACACACTTCAAGTCCTATAGGTGCTTCTGGGAACAAAATATAGCTCTGTGTGTGTGATGGGACTAACACACTTCAAGTCCTATAGGTTCTTCTGGGAACAAAATATAGCTCTGTGTGTGTGATGGGACTAACACACTTCAAGTCCTATAGGTGCCTCTGGGAACAAAATATAGCTCTGTGTGTGTGATGGGACTAACACACTTCAAGTCCTATAGGTGCTTCTGGGAACAAAAATATAGCTCTGTGTGTGTGATGGGACTAACACACTTCAAGTCCTATAGGTTCTTCTGGGAACAAAATATAGCTCTGTGTGTGTGATGGGACTAACACACTTCAAGTCCTATAGGTGCTTCTGGGAAGAAAATATAGCTCTGTGTGTGTGATGGGACTAACACACTTCAAGTCCTATAGGTTCTTCTGGGAACAAAATATAGCTCTGTGTGTGTGATGGGACTAACACACTTCAAGTCCTATAGGTGCTTCTGGGAACAAAATATAGCTCTGTGTGTGTGATGGGACTAACACACTTCAAGTCCTATAGGTGCTTCTGGGAACAAAATATAGCTCTGTGTGTGTGATGGGACTAACACACTTCAAGTCCTATAGGTGCTTCTGGGAACAAAATATAGCTCTGTGTGTGTAATGGGACTAACACACTTCAAGTCCTATAGGTGCCTCTGGGAACAAAATATAGCTCTGTGTGTGTGATGGGACTAACACACTTCAAGTCCTATAGGTGCTTCTGGGAAGAAAATATAGCTCTGTGTGTGTGATGGGACTAACACACTTCAAGTCCTATAGGTGCTTCTGGGAAGAAAATATAGCTCTGTGTGTGTGATGGGACTAACACACTTCAAGTCCTATAGGTGCTTCTGGGAAGAAAATATAGCTCTGTGTGTGTGATGGGACTAACACACTTCAAGTCCTATAGGTGCTTCTGGGAACAAAATATAGCTCTGTGTGTGTGATGGGACTAACACACTTCAAGTCCTATAGGTGCTTCTGGGAAGAAAATATAGCTCTGTGTGTGTGATGGGACTAACACACTTCAAGTCCTATAGGTGCTTCTGGGAAGAAAATATAGCTCTGTGTGTGTAATGGGACTAACACACTTCAAGTCCTATAGGTGCCTCTGGGAACAAAATATAGCTCTGTGTGTGTGATGGGACTAACACACTTCAAGTCCTATAGGTGCTTCTGGGAAGAAAATATAGCTCTGTGTGTGTGATGGGACTAACACACTTCAAGTCCTATAGGTTCTTCTGGGAACAAAATATAGCTCTGTGTGTGTGATGGGACTAACACACTTCAAGTCCTATAGGTGCTTCTGGGAACAAAATATAGCTCTGTGTGTGTGATGGGACTAACACACTTCAAGTCCTATAGGTGCTTCTGGGAACAAAATATAGCTCTGTGTGTGTGATGGGACTAACACACTTCAAGTCCTATAGGTGCGTCTGGGAAGAAAATATAGCTCTGTGTGTGTGATGGGACTAACACACTTCAAGTCCTATAGGTGCTTCTGGGAAGAAAATATAGCTCTGTGTGTGTAATGGGACTAACACACTTCAAGTCCTATAGGTGCCTCTGGGAACAAAATATAGCTCTGTGTGTGTGATGGGACTAACACACTTCAAGTCCTATAGGTGCTTCTGGGAAGAAAATATAGCTCTGTGTGTGTGATGGGACTAACACACTTCAAGTCCTATAGGTACTTCTGGGAAGAAAATATAGCTCTGTGTGTGTGATGGGACTAACACACTTCAAGTCCTATAGGTGCTTCTGGGAACAAAATATAGCTCTGTGTGTGTGATGGGACTAACACACTTCAAGTCCTATAGGTGCTTCTGGGAACAAAATATAGCTCTGTGTGTGTGATGGGACTAACACACTTCAAGTCCTATAGGTGCTTCTGGGAACAAAATATAGCTCTGTGTGTGTGATGGGACTAACACACTTCAAGTCCTATAGGTGCTTCTGGGAACAAAATATAGCTCTGTGTGTGTGATGGGACTAACACACTACAAGTCCTATAGGTGCTTCTGGGAACAAAAATATAGGAGCTCTGCCTGCCTGCCACGAACACACTACAAGTCCTATAGGTGCCTCTGGGAACAAAATATAGGAGCTCTGCCTGCCTGCCACGAACACACTACAAGTCCTATAGGTGCTTCTGGTAACAAAATATAGGAGCTCTGCCTGCCTGCCACGAACACACTACAAGTCCTATAGGTGCTTCTGGTAACAAAATATAGGAGCTCTGCCTGCCTGCCACGAACACACTACAAGTCCTATAGGTGCTTCTGGTAACAAAATATAGGAGCTCTGCCTGCCTGCCACGAACACACTACAAGTCCTATAGGTGCTTCTGGTAACAAAATATAGGAGCTCTGCCTGCCTGCCACGAACACACTACAAGCCCCTCTTTCTCAATCAATCTTTGTAACTGAATCTATCTAACTCAATTTCTGTAAGTGAATCTCTCTACCTAACTAAATCGAGCAGAGTGTCACAGAATCAGCCTGCTCAATCTGCGCCGGAACAGCATGTGACCGGCGCAGACGGCGTGGCGGCCTTTTATAGGGGGGGGGGGGCGTGTACTACAGCCCCTGAGCTGTAATTGGCTACAGGCGTCCTGCCTGTAGCCAATTATGGCTCTTCGAGTTTCCGGGGCTGTGATTGGCCAAGCATGCGGGGTCACAGTGCATGCTTGGCCAATCATCAGCCAGCAATGCACTGCGCCGGCCGCGCCGGCCGCAATGCATTGCGGGGCCGCTCGCATCACACGAACGTGATGCGAGCGGCCAAAATAGTTCTGGGCTCGCCGAGCGAGCGAACGCCCGGTGCTCGATGCGAACGTGGGTTCGCATCGAGCACCGGGCCCATCCCTACTCTCCACCAGCAATACAGACAGAAATAAAAATGCTTTTCTTTAGTGGATTAATGGAAGAATAAAACCATTGTCATATTTTGATTTCTTTCTATGTCCCTGTTGCAGATATTCTCTAACTTCTTGTTGGGTAAATCTGTTGTCAGCATGGCAGGAAGTTAGGGCAAATTACTCTAATGGGTCGTTGTCACGTAATTGGTGGAAGAGCCTGATATGATGAGGAAGGTCTCTCTTACACCTCTGACTTTGGGCTCCTGATAGAGCAGACAAGTAGCGCAGGAGTGCCTATTGGTCTTGCTAGCAGCAGGGCAGGACGGAGTCTCGGGAACAAGCAGGGGAAGACCATCAGTGGACCGCAGTGGAGCAGAAGTGCTGGATGGACACCAGTGAGCAGGAGCAGGCTGAGACCATCAGTAGAATGCAGCAGAACAGGAATGCTGGATGGACACCAGTGGAACATAGGCAGGGGCTCGCAAGCAGGCTGTCCAGCAGCAGTAGAAACAGAAGCAGAGTCAGATGAACCAGGTCATGCACAGGCAGACAGATCAGGTTCAGATGCAGAAGCATGATCAAAGGCAAGCCGGGATCAATGCAGGCAGAGTTCAGGAGAAGTCAAGACAAGCAAGGTCAGTAACAGCAATCAGATGCAGAGTAAAAGGTTGCAGATACAGTCATGGACGAAATTGTTGGCACCCCAGAAATTTTTCCAGAAAATCAAGTATTTCTCACAGAAAAGTATTGCAGTAACACATGTTTTGCTATACACATGTTTATTCCCTTTGTGTGTATTGGAACAAAACAAAAAAAGGGAGGAAAAAAATTCTTGGCACCCTTAACTTAATATTTGGTTGCACATGATTGAGATTCGCTGTCCAGGGACCACGGCTATGGAACGCTCTACCAACCGACATTCGCATGGAAGAAAACCATCAGGCCTTCAGGAAGAAACTCAAGACCTACCTCTTCTAGAAGCCTGATAACCAAATGAATGCCAATACAGCGCCTTGAGGCGATTCAGTTCGCATTGTAGCGCTATACAAGTTATTCATTCATTCATTCACATGCTTTGGAAAAAATAACTGAAACCAGTCGCTTCCTATAACCATCAATAAGCTTCTTACACCTCTCACCCAGAATTTTGGACCACTCTTCCTTTGCAAACTGCTCCAGGTCTCTTTTATTGGAAGGGCGATCTCTTCACAGGTGTTCAATGGGATTTAGATCTGGACTCATTGCTGGCCACTTTAGAACTCTCCAACGCTTTGTGCCATCCATTTCTCTGTGCTTTTTGACACATGTTTGGGGTCACTGTCCTGCTGGAAAACCCAAGATCTCGGACGCAAACCCAGCTTTCTGACACTGGGCTCTAGAGTGCGACCCAAAATCCTTTGGTAATCCTCAGATTTCATGATGCCTTGCACACATTCAAGGCACCCAGTGTCAGAGTCAGCAAAACAACCCCAAAACATCATTGAACCTCCACCATATTTCACTGTAGGTACTGTGTTCTTTTCTTTGTAGGCCTCATTCTGTTTTCGGTAAACAGTAGAATGATGTGCTTTACCAAAAATCTCTATCTTGGTCTCATCTGTCCACAAGATGTTTTCCCAGAAGGATTTTGGCTTACTCAAGTACATTTTGGCAAACTATAGTCTTGCTTTTTTATGTCTCTGTGTCAGCAGTGGGGTGCTCCTGGGTCTCCTGCCATAGCGTTTAATTTCATTTAAATGTCAATGGATAGTTTGCGCTGACACTGATGCTCCCTGAGCCTGCAGGACAGCTTGAATTTCTTTGGACCTTGTTTGGGGCTGCTTATCCACCATCCGGACTATCCTGCGTTGCAACCTTTCATTAATTTTTCTCTTCCGTCCATGCCCAGAGAGATTAGCTATAGTGCCATGGGTTGCAAACTTCTTGATAATGTTGCGCGCTGCGGACAAAGGCAAATCTAGATCTCTGGAGATGGACTTGTAACCTTGAGATTGTTGATATTTTTCCACAATTTTGGTTCTCAAGTCCTCACAGTTCTCTTCTCCTCTTTCTGTTGTCCATGCTGTGTGGCACACACAGACACACAATGCAAAGACTAAGTGAACTTCTCTCTTTTTTATCTGCTTTCAGGTTGATTTTTATATTACCCACACCTGTTACTTGCCCCATGTGAGTTTAAAGGAGCATCACATGCTTGAAACAATCTTATTTATCCACAATTTTGAAAGGGTGCCAAGAATTTTGACCAGCCCCTTTTTGGAATTTTGGGTGACATTATGTCCAATTTTTTTCCTCCCTTTTTTTGTTTTGTTCCAATACACACGAAGGGAATACACATGTGTATAGCAAAACATGTGTTACTGCAATACTTTTCAGTGAGAAATACTTGATTTTCTGGAAAAATGTCTGAGGTGCCAACAATTTTGGCCATGACTGAATGCCCGGGAATGCTGTAGACAAGACAGCACTGAGGTATAGCACAGGCTCAGTTTAAATAGCCCGCTTGGCGCCAATGTGAGCAACAGATGTTCGCACGAATATGCGCGTGCCCTTGCACAATTTCTATGAGCATGAACAGAGATACAAATTAGCCTGTGCCTATGAACAGGAACCAGTCTAGAAGAGCCATTCTGTCTGCTGGAATGTCCCTCCTGTCAGTCATGTATAGCAGCAGTGGCGGCCCGTCCATAGGGGGCGCCCGGGCCCCCCCCCCCCCCCCCATGCAGTAACAAAAAAAAAATGTTTAAAAAAAAAAAAAAATGTTAAAAAAAAAAAAAAATGTTAAAAAAAAAATAATATATTTAAACCTGTCCCTTTAAAAAAAATAAAACATTTTTTTTAAGTCTTTATGTGCACTCGCCCCCCCTCTCCTGTCACTTTCTATATACCATAGATAGATTCATGCATTGCATGAATCTATCTATGGTCTCTGCTGACACCCCCTATTCAGGTGTCCGGCCCCTTTGCGGTCACCGGGCGCCTGAATTACAGTGGTGGGGGTGTTTTTTGGAAACACCTGATTAGCGCTGTAGGCGCTAATAGGCGTCCAAAAAGGTGACAAGCGGGCGCAACGCTGTGCGTTCCTTGTCACTCAGCACTGATGTTAGCAAACCGAAGGAATTCGGTTTGCTAACATTGTACTGCCCCTTAGCCAATCAGGAGCACAGGTCCGTGTGACCTGTGCCCTGATTGGCTGAAACGACAGGCGCTGTGATTGGGCGCCTATCAGGCGTCCAATCATAGCAGAGGATGAGAGGAGGAGCGGGCAGAAGAGGAAATGGAGGACACGATGCCGCCGTCATCTGAGACAAGGTAAGTGCAGGGCGAGGGGGGGGGGCTCCAAGACATGTCACCGGCTGGTGATCTTGCAGGTAACAGTAAGGTGTATTTCCTGTGGTTGCTGGAAGAGCAGAGGAGGGGAAGGGGGGGGGGGGTGGTGCGGGGGGGGGGGGGGGGGAGGGGAGGAGATAGTATAACAGGTTTTTTTTTTTTTTTTTAAATACAAAATGACAATTCCACCGATCTATCAATCGTGTCACCATTGGACAGTTGTGCCAGCACACAGATGGTGTGGTCAATAATGCTGCGTTTTGATGGGCACATGTAAACAAGAAGTGGATGCAAAGAGGCTGGAGGAGATCCACAGCAAAGGATGCAAAAGGGTGCATCCTTTGCACTGCCCAACTGCCCTGTGGCAGTTGGAATACTGGATTAGGTGGGTAGGGCAGTCCTCCATCATCATGTTAACAAAAGTGCCACTTGTTTCAGTGTGGTGCAAATTTAAAAGAAAAAAAAAAAACTGTTTGCAATTCTTTTCTGCAATTTGTCATGTGTAGGGCAGCCTATTGAAATGAATGGCCCATTCATGCTGTCACACCTGCATAGGTGCAAACTAAGCCTTAAGAGGTGCCAACATGGCGCTCCTGCGTTTTGATGGGCAAAGTGGCTGCGTTTTGATGGGCAAAGTGGCTGCGTTTTGATGGGCAAAGTGGCTGCGTTTTGATGGGCAAAGTGGCTGCGTTTTGATGGGCAAAGTGGCTGCGTTTTGATGGGCACAGTGGCTGCGTTTTGATGGGCAAAGTGGCTGCGTTTTGATGGGCACAGTGGCTGCGTTTTGATGGGCACAGTGGCTGCGTTTTAATGGGCACAGTGGCTGCGTTTTGATGGGCTTTTTTTTCAGAATTATTTGCGCCCCCCCAAAAATTTTGAGCACCAGCCGCCACTGTATAGCAGTAAAAAAACTAAATTTTAAATATTCCCCAATCTATCCAAACTAGAGAAAAAAAATTCAGTTTGATGTAAACTGAAAACTGAACACTGATAAAAAGGAAAAACATTCCTGATCCAAACTTTAATTTTATGAACCAACCACTTTACTTCACAAATTACATTTAACAATTACAGTTACATACAGTACGTATATATACATTTCAGTCAAACTTATAGTTGGGGAAGGGTTCAAACTTCTGTCAGGTTTCATCTGTCAGGTCTTAACCCATGACACCAATAGGAACATTCCTCTCCTTTTCTGTACTTGTGACAGCAGGACGAGAAATGAGAAGAAGGGATTGCTGGAATAGAAAAACAAAGATAGCAATAAAAACCTTACAGAAGTAGTTATTCATTTTTCCCTTCTCTGCTGAAGTAAATATTTTGTTGCTCTCTATTCCCCTTGGACAGATTTGCCTTAGCTTTCTGTTCTTCTGACCCTCCTGTCACTGGGACAAGAAGCTAAGGAAATAGAACGCCTGACAAAAGCTCTGACCTTTTCCTACTATACTCAAAACAAAAATACATTTTGGTTGAAGCTGGTCTTTATATAGGTTGACTAAAAGTCACCTTTATGCACTTTATACACTGCGCCAGGCAGTTGTTGATTCTACATATACTAAGAAGAGTATTTCTCTTTGATTAGCCTGTTTTCTAAAGGAAATAGGAAATTGTGCGCTAAAAAAAGTAATAAAAGCATGCAACATTGTATTGCATAGACCTAATCATGCATGATATTTACCTTCTATATGATTGCAACAGAAACTTTGTTTGTTGATAGCCTTTATAAACAAGTTTTAAAGTGAAAAGCAAGTATGACGTTATTACTGTATTTATATAGTGCCAACAGCTTGCACAGCGCTTTACAATATAAAGGGAGAAAGTACAGTTACAAATTGATACAAGACAGTTAAAGTGATTGTAAAGTCAGAAGGTTTTTTATCTTAATGCATTAAGATAAAAAGCCTTCTGTGTGCAGCAGCCCCCCTCGGCCCCCATAATACTTACCTGAGCCCCATCTCTGTCCATAGATGTCCACGATTGTCTCAGCCATCCGAGACTCTCCCTCCGGATTGGCTAATTGCAAGGTATGTACTGATAGAGAAAGTACTGTTTTCAGGTGGAAGCAGGATTGGTTTCCTGGAAGAGATGTGTTTTCAAGGATCGCCTAAAGGTAGACAGATTGGGGTAGGGACTTTCAGAGGATGGGTGAGTTTCTGGAGAAATCCTGGAGGTGAGCATTGGAGAAGGTGACGAGGTAACTAAATAGCATGAGATCTCAGGAGGAGCGGAGAAGATCTGAGTATATTTTTTAGAAAAGAAAAAATGAGTTTGTACAGTTTATTATTGTTTGTATTTTGAATGTATTCATTGTGAAAGTGGAAACCAGTAGGGGGATTGGCAGAGATGGGTTGCGGCCACAGAACCGTTGAAAATAGTCAAGGTGAGAGATAACAAGGAAGTGAATTAAGGGCAAAGCTATCAGCACTGTTTCATTCTATTACATTTATATTTCACATAATAAACAAAGTGACCCTGTTACTATACTATACTATATGGATACAGAGTTAACTTAAAGAGAACATTGAAAGTGTTAATCAGTTAAATAGAAGAGTATATGTTGAAGCGAAACCCCAAAGAAAAATAAAGAAAAAAAAAAAACATCCTTTAGTTCACCTAATTCCTGACCATAGGAAAATTCCATGTGTTAAAGACTTTACTGGTTACATTGAATACTGTATTTTGTATTTTTGGTATGAAAAGTATTGCATTTAACCTAGTCAGCTTATTTAAGAAGAAAAAAAAGTTGTATTTTATTCTAAAAAATAAAATTAAAATTAAAACCATATCAACCAAAAATCATCTTGCACTGATCTGATGTCAATAACCTTATATATAATTGGCTGACATGGGTTAACTGTACTCTACATATGTTCTCTGCACTGCTTTTATTAGATAAACATATGACAGGGAGATCAGAAAACACCAGTTTTGTAAAATGTGATGTCATTCATTAACCACTTCAGCCACAGAAGGATTTACCCCCTTCCTGACCAAGCCCTTTTTTGAGATACGGCACTGTGCCGCTTTAACTGACAATTGCGCGGTCGTGCTATGTTGTACCCAAACAAAATTGACATCCTTTTTTTTCCTTTCCCACAAATAGAGCTTTCTTTTGGTGGTATTTGATCACCTCTGCGGTTTTTATTTTTTGCACTATAAACAAAAAAAGAGCTCAAATTTTTTTAAAAAAGCAATATTTTCTGCTTTTTGCTATAATAAATATCACCCAAAAAATATATAAAAAAACAAATTTCTTCCTCCTTTTAGGCCAATATGTATTCTTCTACATATTTTTGGTAAATAAAATCACAACAAGCGTATATCGATTGGTTTGCACAAAAGTTATCGCGTCTACAAAATAGGGAATAGATTTATAGCATTTTTTATTATTATTTTTTTATTAGTAATGGCAGCGATCTGCGATTTTTATCATGACTGCGACATTGCGGCAGAGAGATCGGACACTTTTGACACTATTTTGGGACCATTGACATTTAAACAGCGATCTGTGCTATAAAAATACACTGATTACTGTGTAACTGACACTGGCAGGGAAGGGGTTACACTAGGGGGCGATCAAGGTGTTAAGTGTGTTCCCTCAGCGTGTTCTAACTGTAGGGGGATGGGCTCACTAGAACATGACCAAGATCACTGTTCCCGATCACAGGGAGCAGTAGATCCCTGTCATATTGCTAGGCAGAATAGGGAAATGCCTTGTTTACATAGGCATCTCCCCGTTCTGACTCTCCGTGCCACAATCGCGGGCCACCGGCGGACATCGAGTCAGCGGGACCAGCGGCGGGGGCGGGCCCGCTAGACGCCGAAGGTGGAGTGACGTACAGGTCCGTCATTTTGTGCATCCGTGCCGCTTTGCCAACGTATATCGGCGTGAGCCGGTCGGCAAGTGGTTAATGCAGAAGCCATTTCTTAAATTTAATTTCAATGAAATTTATATGCCAGTTTAATCTGACTTTCTCTTCTTCAAACTATGTATTCAGTTTACACATTTCCAAAAATCCACTTCATCTTGCTCTTCTAAAGATTTAATTGCCTGTTTCAGAACTCATGGAGTTTGAAGTCAAATTGCAGGCAGATTATTGTATGAAATGCTGCATCCCTTGCATGCACATGGGTTCACTATACCAATTCTACCATCTTTGGCTGAAAGGTTGCCTGTCTAAGGAGATTCTGGAAATTCTGGCTTATAACTGAGTGAGGGTCTCCTCCGCTGTGTCATGCAGTCTTAACTGTTTGGCGGCTGTCCACTGTTACAAAGCCTCGCCTCCTTCTCATCCATGATAGACGGAACGCTGAATACTGATACAATGCTGGGAAACTGAATCAGTGTTCCGTCTATCACGAACGAGGAGGAGGCGGGGCTTTGTTACAGTGGATGGCCGCTAATTGTATCATAAGACTTTATGACACAGTGATTATCAAAGGTACAGGTGGGCACAGTGAGGCTGCAAATGGGCACAGTGAGGCTGCAGATGGGCACAGCGAGGCTGCAAATGGGCACAATGATGCTGAAAATGGGCACAGTGAGGCTGTGGATGGGCACAGTGAGGCTGCAAATGGGCACAGTGAGGCTGCAGATGGGCACAATGAGGCTGCATATGGGCACAGTGAGGCTGCAGATGGGCACTGATGATACAGGTGGGCACTGTGAGGCTGCAGATGGGCACAGTGAGGCTTCAAATGGGCACAGTGACGCTGCAGATGGGCACAGTGAGGCTGCAGATGGGCATTGTTTACCCAGTAGCTGCTGCATTTCCCACCATAGGCTTATTCTCGAGTCAATGCGTTTTCCCATTTTTTTGTGGTAAAATTAGGTGCCTCGGCTTATATTCGGGTCGGCTTATACTCGAGTAAGACCAACACAGGGGACACAGAAATACAATTTTGACAGAGGTTCTAGCCCTTCCCCACTCCAAGTTTTGGATATACATACAAACACTTTAACAGTGACAATTGCAACTCCCTTTTCATAGGTCTACCTCTCCATAGGCTATCCCCTCTTCAGTCTATCATGAATGCTGCTGCCAGACTTATTACCTTACCAACCGCTCAATGTCTGCTACTCCTTTCTGCCAATCCCTATACTGGCTTCCGATTGCCCAGCAAATTAAATTCAAAATACTAACTACAATATACAAAGCCATTCACAACTCTGCCCTGAGCTACATCACCAATCTTGTCCTTATCTTGTCCTTATCACCCAAACCATCCTCTTCGCTCCCCTCAGGACCTCCTGCTCTCAAGCTCCCTTGTCCCCTCCACCCATGCTCATCTCCAGGACTTCTCCAGAGCCTGGCTATCTGGCTATCTCCAACTCCGGCTGCCTTTAGGCGATCCTTGAAAACTCATCTCTTCAAGGAAGCCTATCACACCTCCAACTAATTTTTATCACTTCAGCTCATCCCCCACAGTTATAACTTTTTGTACCACTTGCCTCAGCCTATTAGATTGTAAGCTCTTATAAGCAGGGCCATCTTAACCCTCTATGTTATTGGATTATAACTGTACTGTCTCCCTTTTTATATTGTAAAGCACTGCGTAATCTAATCTAAATCCTGTATAGTAATAATAATATTAATAAAATTGTAAAATAATGTAATTAAGACATCTTAACATGAACTCTGCTGTTAATTAAAACGAATTGGCCCCTGTGTCTAGTTTGTCAGTGCTAATTTCCAAAATACCATTCATTCCATTATTTTTTATCCAAACACATTGAAACGATGATGTAAAAGAAAAAAAAATCCTATTTTTTTTTCTGACAGTGCTGCATAGCAGGATCACCAGTTAATTTGGGCAAAAAAAGTTTAGTGCTAATTTACGATGATATTAGGACCATAATGCATTATTACAACTAATTTATATGCTCTAGATGGCATAAATCCTGCAGCATAGTGATACCCATGTTGTCATTATCAGCACTCATGGCTACCACAAACAATATCCCTGAAACCCAAGGATATAATCCAGATCACCAACAGAGGGGTCATGCCAGTAATAAGAAACCGTTGGCAGGAAGTCCTGGAAAGAGATTAGAGCGTAAGGTTTCTAGCCTCAACCCAGGCTGACCAAATTTTGTGGAACTTTTTGGGCAATTACGGCCCATATATGTAATTTTGTATAATGGCAAGATATCATTTATACATTTTTTCCAAGTGGAATCCGTGGGGGGAGTCAGGTGCCTTCCATCCAAGCAGTATTGTTTTCCGGGCATAGTATGCCGCATAAAATATGAACAGTTTTCTGTGTTTTTGCAGGTAGATTATCTGTTATACCTAACAGGAAGATCAGGGGGTCCCATATGTGGGGTAGATAACCGATATCCTCTGAGGTGTATAGTACACCCTATGGATGAATTTTAACTGGATAAATCTGTCCTTGGTGGAAATCATAAGGGGAATGTATTGTTGGAGGGCTTCGGTACAGTCTTCATCTGTGAGGGCCAGTATGTTACGTTGCCAGGTCCGAAGGGCCCTACCCGCCCCACCGTCCCCCGCACAGGTAAGTCAGAAATAAATGGAGAAGAGCGTTCTGTCTATATTGCGGGCAAAGAGGAGTCGTTCCACCGAATGGGGCTCAAGGATGATAGGGCCAGGAAACTGCGATCGAACAGAATGCCGAAAGCTGTAGATACCTGAAGTACATCCAGGGGGGAAGCGAGAATCGAGTTTTCATCTCTGCAGAAGTGAGAAGGTGACTGTTTGAATAACAGTATCTTAAGATTCAGTGAGGGGCATGACCCACCTTTCTTTGGGCATTTGAATTCTTTCACAAGACTCACAATTGGTAACTCTAGTTTGTTGTTCCCATACAGTCAGATAGGGCTTAAGCATAGTGAAAGTACAAGTCACTCTATAAAATATGTGTTGATTTGTCTTTCCAGTTTTTCCATTATTTTGATGGGGATTTCATATACTAATAAAGGCCACATGCGTTTCCCTAGCAGCAAGGTCTTACTGATCAATAAAATGGGCAGACTCGATGGACTTTTCTGCTGTCAATTTTCTATGTAGAAAAAAAAGCACATAGCATGTCTGTGTTGCTCTTTTTTCTGCACTCCACTACTGGTAGTTCTGAGTTTTACAAGTAGAAAAAACCCTGCATCACTTGTCTCTCTCTATTTACATACCTGCACTTAACGTCACAGAAAGTAGCCATTACAATGGCAACAACAAATTATTTTGATTACGGATGCCCTAATACCAGTTTTTTTAAGACGTACGAGTACTGATACTTTTTCTCAAGTACTTGCCAATAACAATTACTGATACCTTTGTTCACATCAAACATGCATAAACACTGATGGGAAAACTGCACAGATTTCACTTGCAGAAACATCAGTGCGTTTTTACAGCCTGTTCAAATGTGTGGGCCGGCCGTAGGGCGATTAGAAAAAGAGTCCCGTGCAATTTCATTTCAGTTCCAAAACCTACAGCTCTAACGTGATGCTCCCGGTCTGCAGTGGTCAGGACATACCACCAAAAGTGGTCCAAGGAAGGTAAACCAGCATAAGGGTCACAGGCATCCAAGACTCATTGATGCACGTGGGGAGCGAAGGCTGATCCATGTAGTTCAATCCAATAGAAGTTACTGAAAAAGTTAATGCTGGTCCCAAAAGAAAATGTCAGAACACACAGTGCATTGCAGTTTGTTGCGTATGGGGCTGCATAGCTGCAGACCAGTCAGGGTGTCCATGCTGACCCATGTCCACATTCAAAAGTTCCTACAACAGGCATATGAGCATCAGAAATGGACCACAGGAGCAATGTAAAAAGGTGACCTGGTTTGATAAAAACATGGTTTGAGGAACACAACAAGTCTGAGGTGTTGACTTCAAAATTCTCCAGATTTCAATCCAATGGAGCATCTGTGGGATATGCTGGAAAAACAAGTAAAATACCCCACCTTGCAACTTACAGGATTCTGCTACTTATGGTTTGTGCCAGATACCACAGCATACTTTTGAGTCAAGTCCAGCATGGTCCTGAAAATGTTAATGACATTTTTTTTGGGCATAATCTGGGGATCTACCTTAAGGACAAAAATCATTTTATTACAGTTTTTTGTTAATGTTGTAGTGTCCCAGACCATATTTCAGAAATGTCTGCTTCTTTCTTTCTATTATGCCAGTAGAAAGAGTTAAATGCATTATCCATTATATAACATTTTTGCTTCTGGCAAAAAAAAAAGGCAGCAACAGGGAAGCCCCATTCAGTGGGGATTTGAGCATTATTTTCAGCTCTTGTCAGAAGTATTAATGTACTTTATGTGCTGCTAACAAAAAAGCATTACAGATTTATAGAGGTCAAGGATTTCCATCATTTTCCTCTGTCTTAAACACTATTCCTCACAGATTATAGAGCCAATCAATCCATCAACACTTAACTAGCTGTGTATGCAAAACCGAGACGTTCTTTAAAACTCCTTTAAAAGAAAAAAGTTGGAAGTAGCATAAGATTGAATTAATGTTTACTGCACAGTCCTCTTAGTCTTTATGTTGCAAGACAAAATGGACAAGATGAAGTCAGTTGTACATAGCCACCAGGCATCCTGCTTTACAAAGTACCACAGCATTTCATATATACGCAGACAGAAAATCAAGGCTTTTGCTTCAAACCTCAAATTACAACACAAATATTTCGCTTTTTGCCTCCTGCCATACACCATGTAATCAGTCCTTGTATCTAATATGTATTCATATCATGATATTTTGGTATAGCTGTTTACATTTCAAATGTTTATTCTGTGTTTTCTATCATATATTTATGTATTTTATGTATTTTATGTACCTGCTGTGAACCATTCCTCAGTTGGTAAGAACTTTGTGTACCCTACTAAATTATTCATCTTAAGTTTGACCAACAACCTTGTGTTCTCTTCAAATACCCAATGAAGTTAAAAGGAGTTAGTGTGCTTCAATATGAATAGAGATATATTATGGGGACAATTTACTAAAGAATAAATCTGTCAAGCAAAGCTGTCTCCATTCAGTCAGGGGAAAAAAACCTCTCTTGAAATCAGACACAAATTTTATGCAACAGTATGTTCATTTATAAATCTTGCAAATTAGTAGTGTACTATTCTTTTATTTATAGTGAATCATCTTATGCTGAGGGACTTTACAGAAGGGAGTACTGTAAATATGGAGACATAGTGAAAACATGTGAATACAGAATATATTTATGAGGGCTCTTCTTGGAAAAGTTTACAGAGAAAAAAGAATGTTCATATTTTAAAGACCAATAACAGACAATCTTCTCTTTTTAGTTGGGCTCATTCACATGAATTACTTAAGGACCAAGCCTATTTTTCAAACTTGTTGTTTACAAGTGAAAAATTTTTTTTTTGCTAGAAAATTACCCTCAAACATTATATATATATATATATATATATATATATATATATATATATATATATATATATATAATATATATATATATATATATATATATTTGTTTTATATATATATATTTTTTTTAGACACCCTAGAGAATAAAATGGCATTCGTTGCAATACTTTATGTCACATCGTATTTGCGCAGCGGTCTTACAAGCACAATTTTTTGGGGTAAAAATACATTTAACGAATAAAAAAAATAAGAAAACGGTAAAGTTAGCCAAGTTTTTTTATACATTGTGAAAGATAATATTATGACGAGTAAATTGATACCCAACATGTCATGCTTCAAAATTGTACCCACTCGTGGAATGGCGACAAACTTTGACCCTTAAAAATCTCCATAGGTGACGTCTAAAAATATATACAGGTTACCAGTTTTGAGTTACAAAGAAAGTCTTGGGCTAAAACTATTGCTCTCACTCTAACGATCATGGCAAAAGCTCACATGTGTGGTTTGAACAGGCTTGACTTCTGTATCTGTTCGCTTCTGTGCACACGAAAAAAAAATCCTTGGGTCACTTTTATTCCTATTACAAGGAATGTAAACATCCCTTGTAATAGAAAAAAAGCATGACAGGACCTCTTTAACCATTTTTCAGAACGGAACATTTTGCTGGCTTAAGACCAGACCACTTTTTGCGATTCGGCACTGTGTCGCTTTAACTGACAATTGCGCGGTCGTGCGACGTGGCTCCCAAACAAAATTTACGTCCTTTTTTTCCCACAAATAGAGCTTTCTTTTGGTGGTATTTGATCACCCCTGTGGTTTTTATTTTTTGCGCTATAAACAAAAAAAGAGTGAAAATTTTTAAAAAAACACATTTTTCACTTTTTGCTATAATAAATATCCCCCAAAAATGTATAAAAAAGCATTTTTTTTCCTCAATTTAGGCCGATACGTATTCTTCTACATATTTTTGGTAAAAAAAATCACAATAAGCGATTATCGATTGGTTTGCGCAAAAGTTATAGCGTTTACAAAATAGGGGATAGTTTTATGGCATTTTTATTAATAATTTTTTTTTTTTTTTTTTACTAGTAATGGCGTGAGCAGCGATTTTTATTGTGACTGCGACATTATAGCAGACACATCGGACATTTTTGACACATTTTTGGGACCATTGTCATTTATACAGCAATCAGTGCTATACAAATGCACTGATTCCTGTGTAAATGACACTGGCAGTGAAGGGGTAAGTGTGTCCTAGGGGCGTGTTGCTAACTGTGAGGGACGTGGCTGTGTTGTAGACATCACTGATCTCTGCTCCAATCACAGGGAGCAGAGATCAGTGTCACTGTTGCTAGGCAGAACGGGGAGATGCTCGTTTACTTTAGCATCTCCCCATTCTTCCTCCCCATGAGACGATCGCGGGTATCCCCACGGCAATCGAGTCCGCGGGACCCGCGATCGGACTCACGGAGGTCCCGACCGGCGCGCACACGATAGCATGGCGGCAAATTTAAAGGGACGTACCTGTACGCCCATATGCCTGTCCATGCCATTCTGCCGACGTGCGTCGGTCGGGAAGCGCTTAATGTGAGAGCTGGGTTAAAAAAGACCTTAGATCTTATATTTGCACTTAAAAGCAATAAAAAAATATAAAAACATATTTTTTTTGTTTCAATAAAAAAAATTTCCCCTTTAAGACCATTGGGTCGGAAGTGACGTTTGACGTCGCTTCCGTCATTGAATGGTATGGAGCCGAGTGGGGGCCATCTTTCCCTCACTCAACTCTATGCCTCAGAGGGGAAAGGACCCCATCATCTCCACTGCTACCGACGGCTCCGGTAAGCGGCGGAGACCACTGGGGAGTGGCGGGAGGGGGGGACCTCTCCCTCCGCCGATAAAAGTGATCTTGCTTCAAATCAAAAATAAAATATAGTCAGATGATAATCTCATCGATTTCAGATTTATGTCAGACCTGATCTCTCTCTGATTTTTTTATAGGTGATAGAAGAATAATTTGGATCCTGGGCCACTCCTTGGACTAAGAAAAAAGCCGAGATGCGTTGCTATACACCTAATCTGTTAATGGATCCTAAAGAAATTTCAAGCGCTATGGACATAGGTGTCGGCAGGGGGTGGCTATCGAGGCTGGAGCCCCAAATCTGAAGCCCATAGCCCTGAGTCTCTTACCTGCAGGTGCATTGTCCAACATAGTTTTGTTGATTATGTGATAGGTTCTGACTCAGTAGGACCTGCAGCAGTGTGATCATCCAGCACAGCCAGGGATTGGTGGACAAGCTGGCTGGATGTACACTGTGCAGTCAGGAAGGAATACTTCACCTGTCAAATCGAGAGTGTGATGTCAGGTATGGGCGGGACTGCTACCCAGACCCGCCCTTCTGTCATCCAACCAGTGGAGCCCCGGTATTCATACATTGCTGGCCGGGAAAAAGTTGCAGAGGGTCAAGATCATGGGTGTAGCGTGAGGAGTTGCAACTGTCTCTTGCTTACAATGACGCTGCCTTCCAACTCCCTGTCCCCCCTATCCATGCACCTCTGTGAGTTGGCCCCTCCCCGTCTGTGAGTTGGCCCCACCCCTGCACATTGGCCCCACCCCCTCCGTGAGCTGGTCCTGCCTTCACTTCGCTGGTCTCCTCGCCTCATCTTTTTTTTAAATCAACAAGTTTTATTTTGTTTACAGTGCGTACATGTTATAGTGTACATTTCCAGGTATTGTACATATTATACAAAGCTTCAAATAACAGTTGTATCTCCATCTCAGATCTTTGTTATCACATTGTGTCTTATGCATGAGATAAATGAAGTAAAGAGGCACCTCGTGTCAGTGTTTTTTGGTTTGCTTTATTACCCATGGGCTTGGTGATCTACATGCCTTTAACTTTCCCATGCGTAGTGCAAGATTAAGGTTATGAACAAGTGTCAGACTCCTGCAGCCACCTGTCCCACATTTTATAGTGTTTCTCAGGACATCCTCTATTGGTGTGTATACATTTTTTATATTGCAGGCAGTGGCGGCTGGTGCTCAAAATTTTTGGGGGGGGGCGCAAACAAACAGCCTCACTGTGCCATCAAACACTGCCACTGTGCCCCAAGTGCTGCCACTGTGCCCATCTAACGCTGCCACTGTGCCCCAAGTGCTGCCACTGTGCCCCAAATGCTGCCACTGTGCCCCAAGTGCTGCCATTGTGCCCCAAGTGCTGTCACTGTGCCTCAAATGCTGCCACTGTGCCCATTAAATGCTGCCACTGTGCCCCAAGTGCTGTCACTGTGCCTCAAATGCTGCCACTGTGCCCATTAAATGCTGCCACTGTGCTCCAAACGCTGTCACTGTGCCCCAAGTGCTGCCACTGTGCCCATCTTACGCTGCCACTGTGCCTCAAATGCTGCCACTGTGCCCCAAGTGCTGCCACTGTGCCAATTAAATGCTGCAACTGTGCCCCAAGGGCTGCCATTGTGCCCCAAGTGCTGTCACTGTGCCCATTAAATGCTGCCAATGTGCCCTCCGCCCGCCATCTACCCGGCACTTACCTTGTCTCAGTGTGCAGCTGGTGACGGCGTCAGGCGGCGAGCAGTGTCTCCTCATTGCGACCCGATATCTTCTCCCGCACTCCTCCTGTCTTCTGCAATGATTGGATGCCTAGGCGTCCAATCACAGCGCCTGTGACTTCAGCCAATCAGGTGACAGGTAACACAGACCCGGCAACCTGATTGGCTGAGAGGCGGGTCAGTGTTAGGGAAGCGATGTATTTGCTTCTCTAACACAACACTGTGTAAACAGCGAACGCACAGCATTGCGCCCGCTGTTTACACTTATGGAAGCCTATTAGAGCCCACCGCTCTAATCAGGACGCCTATTAGAGCTGACAGCTCTAATTGGGCGCTTCCAACCCCCCCCCCCCCCCCGCTGTAATTCAGATGCCCGGCGCCCGACAAGGGGCTGGACACCTGAATAGGGGGCGGCAGCGGTGACAATAGATAGATTCATGCAATGCATAAATCTATCCATTGGTGATAGAGCGGTGCAGGAGAGTGGGGGCGGCGCCCTCTATGCATGCACCGGCACTGATGGGAGGGTGTTATTTATTTCTGAGTCCCTGTACTTTGGGGCATGACCACAATAAGTGATGAATGTGCCCGTCTCCCTTCCACACATTTGGCACAAAGTGGACTGGGAGTTTCTGTATCCGGCTACCCTGAGGGGGGTAAGGTACGCTTGATGGATTATGTAAATTTGGGTCAGTCTGTCCGAGAGTTTTGGCGAAGCCGCTTTAAAAATAGGGATATCTATGATCCTAAAACTAAAGTGAATATCCCATGCCCACAATATATATAATACTTTTTCAAGGCACTGTAGCTCAGTAGTAATCTAAGTAATGCTATCACTGCAACTGTGCCCCAAGGGCTGCCATTGTGCCCCAAGTGCTGTCACTGTGCCCATTAAATGCTGCCACTGTGCCCATTAAATGCTGCCAATGTGCCCTCCGCCTGCCATCTACCCGGCACTTACCTTGTCTCAGTGTGCAGCTGGTGACGGCGTCAGGCGGCGAGCAGTGTCTCCTCATTGCGACCCGATATCTTCTCCCGCACTCCTCCTGTCTTCTGCAATGATTGGACGCCTAGGCGTCCAATCACAGCGCCTGTGACTTCAGCCAATCAGGTGACAGGTAACACAGACCCGGCAACCTGATTGGCTGAGAGGCGGGTCAGTGTTAGGGAAGCAATGTATTTGCTTCTCTAACACAACACTGTGTAAACAGCGAACGCACAGCATTGCGCCCGCTGTTTACACTTATGGAAGCCTATTAGAGCCCACCGCTCTAATCAGGACGCCTATTAGAGCTGACAGCTCTAATTGGGTGCTTCCAAACCCCCCCCCCCCCGCGGTAATTCAGATGCCCGGCGCCCGACAAGGGGCTGGACACCTGAATAGGGGGCGGCAGCGGTGACAATAGATAGATTCATGCAATGCATAAATCTATCCATTGGTGATAGAGCGGTGCAGGAGAGTGGGGGCGGCGCCCTCTATGCATGCACCGGCACTGATGGGAGGGTGTTATTTATTTCTGCTTTCCAGTCTGTAATGCTCGGGGGACAAGTCCTCATCCATTTCCTAGCTATCGCCTTTCGTGCTATGAATAGCGTCTCATGTAGAAATGTCTTTGTGTACCTGTCGGTCGACTCTGGTAAGAGTCCTAAAAGGCACATTTTTGGGTCAAGCATGGCTGGAGAGCCCATGTCGTCATGAAGGAATCTCACTATCTGTGTCCAGAGTCCCTGTACTTTGGGGCATGACCACAATAAGTGATGAATGTGCCCGTCTCCCTTCCACACATTTGGCACAAAGTGGACTGGGAGTTTCTGTATCTGGCTACCCTGAGGGGGGTAAGGTACGCTTGATGGATTATGTAAATTTGGGTCAGTCTGTCCGAGAGTTTTGGCGAAGCCGCTTTACAAAATTCCAGAGCTTCCTCCAATTCCTCGTCCTCTATAGGTCCCACCGCCCCTTTCCCAGCAAGGCTTAAGGCCATAAGCTATTTTAGTTGCTACTGGGGTAGAGAGTATGTTATAAAAATGCTGATATTAGTTACTGTCCAGGACTGAGACTTCCCTGGATTCCCCCTGGAGTGACAGGAGCCAGCATGTGGAAGGAATAAGTTATGAACATGCTGGGACTTGTAGTGTGCAGGCAGCAGCGGGGACCCCTGTGGACATAATGGCATAGTGCTGGGCCCATGCTCCAGGGGCCCATTTCACCTCCCTGTCACATTATGTCAGGGGTGCTCAGCCGCTGGCCCGCAGGCGGGTATAGCTGGCTGGCTTGCTGTGCCCCAGGGTGGGAAGAACTGCCTGGGGGACAGCAGCAGCCACCAGCCATACTCGAATGGGGGACAGTAGCAGCAGCCACCACCAGCCATACCCACCCTGGGGACATCAGCAGCCGCCAGCCATACCCGCCCTGGGGACAGCAGCAGCCACCAGCCATACCCGCCCTGGGGACAGCAGCAGCCACCAGCCATACCCGCCCTGGGGAACAGCAGCAGCCAGCCATACCCACCCTTGGGACAGCAGCAGCCGCCAGTCATACCCGCCCTGGGGGACAGCAGCAGCAGCCACCGCCAGCCATACCCACCATGGAGGACAGAAGCAGCCACCAGCCATACCCACCCTGGGGACAGCAGCAGCCGCCAGCCATACCCGCCCAGGGGGACAGCAGCAGCTGACAGCCATACCCGCCCTGGGGGAGAGCATCAGCAGCCACCAGCCAAACCCACCCTAGGGGACAGCAGCAGCCGCCAGCCATACCTGCCCTGAGGGACAGCAGCATCTGCCAGCCATACCCGCCCTGGGGGACAGCAGCAGCAGCATCCGCCAGCCATACCCGCCCTGGGGGACAGCAGTAGCCACCAGCCATACCCGCCCTGGGGGACAAGAGCAGCCGCCAGCCATACCCGCCCTGGGGGACAGCAGCAGCCGCCAGCCGTACCTGCCCTGGGGACAGTAGCAGCCGCCAGCCATACCCGCCCTGGAGGACAGCCATGAAGATTGAGGTCAGTTTTTTATAAAATCAAACAGCAATGGACATGTCTGTTTTCTACACTGGGCTGCTTTCAAACTGATCCACAGGCGCAGCTGCGGCTTGCCTGCACTGAGCCATGGAATTCTGTTATTAGCTGCAGGTTTGGTGCGCTTTTACAAAGTGCATCCATCACACCTGCAGTATATAATAGAATTCTATGGCAACTAACCTGCAGGAAAGCCACAGTTACACTGCGCTGCACCCACGGTGTGTGTCAACCACAGTGTATCAGTGTGAAAGTCTTAGGCCCCTTTCATACGATCAGTCCAATCGGGTCCGCCTGTCTGTTTTTCAGGTGGACCCAATCGGACCCTCCATTCACTTCTATAGAGCGGCAGATGTAAACGGATTTGTAATTGTGTACACTTGCCTACCTCCCAACCTCTGCCCTACTGACACGTCCACTGCCCAACTGTCACGTCCACTGCCCTACTGACACCGTCCACTGCCCTACTGACACCGTCCTCTTCCCTACTGTCACCGTCCTCTTCCCTGCTGTCACCGTCCTCTGCCCTACTGTCACCGTCCTCTGCCCTACTGTCACCATCCACTGTACTAGTGACACCGTCATTTGCCCTACTGACACTGTCCTCTGCTCTACTGTCACTGTCGACTGCCCTACTGACACCGTCCTCTGCCCTACTGACACCGTCCTCTGCCCTACTGACACCGTCCTCTGCCCTACTGACACCGTCCACTGCCCTACTGACACTGTCCACTCCGCTTCTGACACTGTCCTTTATGGTAGGCTAAGTTTATATTTTAACTGTGACATTTTGTTTTATTATATTTTTTCCCTATTTTAGACCTTGCTGGGTAATTAAAAAAAAAAAAAAAAGGGCACCAAACCCCGGTGATCTTTTCCATTTTGTTCAGATTGATCTGTTGCTTACCCCTGCTCCAGAGTAGTCAAAAGATTTTGGAGAAACTGTCCACATTTTGACATACTGTTCCTCCAAATTCTTTTGAATGATCCTCTCAATATGTAAATAAAGATCTGAAATTATTCTTTAGCCACTTGGAGTATCTTGGCATGCGGTGGAAGTGGCAGGTGGTAGTAGGGGGGCGGGGCCAGGTCAACTTTTGCATTAACCTTTGTTTAACCATGTCAATTAAGCCTCTCCCATTGTTAAATTTGACCACACCCACTTATGCTGTAGTGCGCGTAGCATGTTCACGTAGCGTGCCACCGGTTGCTTCCTCCCTCAAGTGTCCCTCGTTCTGAAGTTCAAAAGTTGGGAGGTATGCCACAGGGTCGCTGCTGCTGCGGCGGGCGGGCTGCATTAGAGGTGGAGGAGAGAGACGAGCAGGCGGACGAGCAGAGATGAATCTCTCTCCGCCAGCTCCACTGGACCACTTCAATGTGGGAGCGATGTGCGGCGGGGAGCAGAGAGATGACACCATCTCTCACTGCCTGCCACACATCAGCGCTCTTCCGCCCTCACAGCGCAGGCTTCTTCAATGTTGGTGGTGCAGCGGGGAGCAGAGAGATTACATCATCTCTCACTGCCTGCCCCGTATTACCGCTCTCCTGCCTTCACTAAATGGACCAGTGCTGCCAGCCTGCTACCGATGCAGCGACTATGCACATTTGGTGGAACTGGCTGGCATGGCAAGTGTCAATCCACATCAGATGGCAAGTGACAACCCACATCTAGTGGCAAGTGACAATCCGCATCAGGTGGCAGGTGACGTGGCAAGTGACAATCTGCAAATGGTGGCAAGTGACATGGCAATCTGCAAATGGTGGCAGGCGACATGGCAAGTGACAATCCACATCTAATGGCAGAGGTGACAGTAGCAAGTTAAAAAGCTGCATCTGGTGACAGGTGACAGTGGCAAGTGACATGATGCATCTGGTGGCAGAAGATGTGGCAAATGACACGCCCCGGGCTCCCACTGATTCTGCATTATGGTGAGTTGAACCACTTCATTATAGATTAGAATGTAACAATAGAAACAATGCACTTCGATCACCCTGACACCATGTAAACCATGGTGCCATGATGATTGAAATGTCAACACCAGCCTTTGCCCACGAAAAATTGCTTACCACCGGCATGCAACCCCCCCCGGGCCTGCAAAAAGGATGGTGACTGCTTCTATGGGCTCTAGCCCCAGACCTTTTGCAGACCTAGCAACGCCCCTGACTATGGAGATGATTTTGTGTTAGTATTAAAATAAAACAGAATATTGATAACAATTAATAAATTAGGTGCAGACAAAAGTGCAAAAAGTATTATTAGGAGAGTCTGTGTGTCAATATTAAATTTTAAAGACACATATAGATTGATAATAATGATGTTCGTATATACTATACAACATTACAAAATAGTCGCTTAAAAATAGGGATATCTATGATCCTAAAAGTAAAGTGAATATCCCATGCCCACAATATATATAATACTTTTTCAAGGCACTGTAGCTCAGTAGTAATCTAAGTAATGCTATCACTTTTATTGCTGTCACAGGGAATGTAAACGTTTTTGTGACAGCAATAGGTATGTGACAGGTCCTTTTTTTAATGGAGAGATCTGGGGTCTATAATCCATCCTCTGCCATTAAAAGCATTCAAAACACCAAGATCAGTGTTTTTAAATGCTTTATATTTTTTTTTAAATGGTGCCGTTGACATCCAGGTAAATCGGAAGTGATGTCAGGTCATTGCTTTTGGGCTACCATAGCGGAGAAGCGATCAAAGCCAATCCCGATGGGATGGGAGAGCCCAAGAAAGCCGCGGAAGGCAGATTCATGGAGTACAGCTTTAAAGGTAAAGGGAAACCATTAATTAAGAAAGAAAATAAACATGGTTTGCACTGCTGGTTTGCTGCTGCTTCCTGAAACAAGTGGACTGTCCTTTGATGCTACATTCTTTTGTTTTTTACTATGGAACATTGTAAACTTGATTTCTACAGAAAAAACAAGACGTACTACACTATGTGGGCTCTCTCTCCTTATGTCAGAGTTTATAACAACACAGGAAGAATCGTATCTTGGATTTGGCGCCTCATCACTCTGCTCACCAGACTAATGCCCGTACACACGAGGGGAACTTCCGCCAGCAAAAGTCCAATGAGTGTTTTTGGTACGAAAATGCAACCGTGTGTATGCTCCATCGGACTTTTGCTGGCGGAATTCCAGCCAGCAAAAGATTGAGAGCATGTTCTCAATTTTTCGCTCGGAAAAAGTTCTGATCAGAAATTCCGATCGTCTGTACCAATTCCGACGCGCAAAACTCCTACACAAGCTCGGAAACAATTCGACGCATGCTCGGAAGTATTGAACTTAATTTTTGCGGCTCATCGTAGTGTTGTACGTCACTGCGTTCTGGACGGTCGAAAGTTCAGCAAATTTTTGTTTGACCATGTGTATGCATGCCAAGCTTGAGTGGAATTACTTTGCAAAAACCATCCAAGATTTTTCAGACGGAAATTCCACTCGTGTGTGCGTGGCATAAGCCTGTTTGGCCCACAATGCAGTACGGCTAGAGGGGTCCATTTGATCTGGTGAGTCTAACCACTTTGGGGGGGGGGGTGTGGAGCATGTTATCATCTGTGTGAATATCATGTATTATTGCAGCACCTTGGGAATTGTCAGCACAGCAGCACTTGTGAAGGCCTTTTTGCAATTAGAACTTTATTTATGCAATTTTGCACACTTATTTGAACTTTCACTGTCTACGTGCTTGTTCAATATTTTTCACTTTTGGCACTCCAGGCCTGCCCATCCCTGCTGGCTGTGAAATAATAGGTATCTTTCTGCATGGCGCACTGCTGCCAGCCTGCCTCCCCTGTGTATCCATCACTCTCAGTGCCATTATGGGTCCCCCAATTTTGGGGCAGCGTGGGCTCAAGGACCAGCTGCTTTGGGGAAAGTGCAGGGCCCCCCATGCAGCTGGGGCCCCTGGGCAGTGCCAAGGTGTGCCCATTCGTTAAGACAGCCCTGCTGACAGGTGGTGACAACAGATTATGCAAAGCGATGATTTCATTAGTGTACTAGAGAACATAGAGGTCTCTACCCTAGCTATAATGTCTGGCTGGGGTTCCTGACTCATTACAAATGTTACGGAAATTAAAACAGTTCACAGATGTGTAATTCAACAATATATTTTGCTGCTTCATGGAGTTCACTTTTCAAGGTAAAGGGAAACCATTAATAAAGAGATAAAAGAAACACAGTCTGGACTGTATTTTTCTAAAGAGGGCGAAAGTGCAAGTGTAGAAATGTACATTTGAGCGTCATCAGCATACAGATGGTATTTGAAGCTGAAACTACTAATTATTTTCCCAGAAGTGCAGTGTTCAATAAGAACTAGAGGAGAACAAGTAATGACCCCTGTGGCACACTAGCTGTTAGTGATAAAGAAGAAAGTAAAGCCAATAAAAGAAATGCTGAATAAATGGTTGAACAGATAGGAAATGAACCATGTTAAGGCAGTGTCCTTTAGACCAAAGGTGTTCAGAGACTTAATGAGAATATGCATATCTGTGGCATCAAAGGCAGAAGAATGATCATATAAGTATTATTAGTAGGAAATATTTATGGTTGGATTTGGTAGTTAAAACAACTCAGCGGCTGTCTGAACAGGGCCAGGATGAATGTGAGTGGAAACCAGACTGAAAAAAATGAGTCAGAGACTAATCTGTGAGGAAATTATGGCTAGATGGGTAAAATTTAGCAAGGTATCTGCAACAAGAGAACATTGAAATACCACTCAAGGGTCTTCTGTGACTGAGCAAAGATATTCTAAAAAATGTTTTGGTACTTTAGAAAGTAGTACTAGGCAGCTGTCTTGGTGTCGGTGAGGTGATGGTTTGCACAGGACCAATCTAACCCTGCAGTTAACTTGGAAGCCACAATAATGGGGTTTAAACTCTGAACTTAGTAACCTAGTATATAGGGGGCCCAGATCCAACCCCCCCCATTACCACTCCCATGAAGACCACAGCGTTGGTGTGTAAACGGGCCTCCCTGTCCATGATGGGGCCTGGAGAATTTTCTCCTTGTACCGCGTTGTGAGGTAACCCATCTTTGCTTCACCTGCGGACCGTCCCCAACCAAAGTTGTGGGTAAGATATGGGGTCAGGACACTGCGTCAACTTATCCCCGACAGTCACCTTCTCACTTCTGCAGAGATGAAAACTCGATTCTCGCTTCCCCCCAGGATGTACTTCAGGTATCTACAGCTTTCGGCATTCTGTTCGATCGCAGTTTCCTGGCCCTATCATCCTTGAGCCCCATTCGGTGGAACGACTCCTTTTTGCCCGCAATATAGACAGAACGCTCTTCTTCATTTATTTCTGACTTACCTGTGCGGGGGACGGTGGGGCAAGTAAGGCCCTTCGGACCTGGCAACGTGACATACTGGTCCTCACAGATGAAGCCTGGACTGAAGCCCTCCAACAATACATTCCCCTTATGATTTACACCAAGGACAGATTTATCCAGTTAAAATTCATCCATAGGGTGTACTATACGTCTCAGAAGCTATCGGTTATCTACCTCACATCTGGGACCCCCTGATCTTCCTGTTAGGTATAATCTACCTGCAAAAACACAGAAAACTGTTCATATTTTATGCGGCATACTATGCCCGGAAAACAAAACTGCTTGGATGGAAGGCACCTGACTCCCCCCCACGGTTTCCACTTGGAAAAAATGTATAAATGATATCTTGCCATTATAAAAAATTACATATATGGGCCGTAATTGCCCAAAAAGTTCCACAAAATTTGGTCAGCCTGGGTTGAGGCTAGAAACCTTACGCTCTAATCCCTTTCCAGGACTTCCTGCCAACGGTTTCAACCCCCCCCCCCCCTCCTCCTCCCCAGGCCTATCTAGGGTCTGCCCCCCCCTTCTGATCCCCCCAGGTATGGCTTTGCATTATATATGATCTTCTAGATGTAAACGGATTTATTTACCTGTCTTGAATGTGTCTTTCTTGCTTCTATACCCCTGGATGATGTCATGAATACTTGCTTTGTATAACATCTGCTGACATTCACATGTACACTGATGTTTTTTATTTTAATAAAAATTCCTTCTGTAAAAAAAAAAAAAAAAAAAAAAAAAAAAAAATGTTGGTATGACATTGGCTGTGATAACTCAGTCAAGTGCCCTGTCAACTTCTGACATTCTTATTACTGGCATGACCCCTCTGTTGGTGATCTGGATTATATCCTTGGGTTTCAGGGATATTGTTTGTGGTAGCCATAAGTGCTGATCAGTGTTGGTCATCTTACTTTAAATGAGTAATTAGTTAAGTTACAAATTACTTCTCCCAAAAAGTAATTGCATTAGTAACTCAGTTACTACATTGGAAAAGTAATTAGTTACGCAGCAAAGTAACTGACTTTTTTTTTTAAATATTCTATACGTGTAACTAAGGGGCGGGTATAGTATTACTGTAACCAAGGGGCGCATTTATTATTATTGTTATATATCGTGTAACCAAGGGGCTGCTCTATTATTACTCTAACCAAGGGGCAGATCTGTTAAAGCGTGTAAGCAAGTGGTGGGTCTATTATTATTATATCGTGTAAGTGGCGGATGGCTACAGAAGAGGGCGAATGTTAAATTAATGGGCAGAGCTCGATATATAACAATAATAATAAATGCGCCCCTTGGTTACAGTAATACTAGACCCGCCCCTTAGTTACACGATAGACGCCCCTTGCAGAGTAGCACGAGCATCGGGAGTGTACGGCATCGCCTCATACAATTACATGTTAACTGCACCTGCGACGTGTAGAGTTCACTCAGAGCTGTTTAGGTTCGTCAATTTTCGGAAGCTCCATAGTCCTTCGTACTGCACAAGCACCCTGCGCCTGCGCAGTACAGGGGGTCCTTATCCGGCGGGGGAACTTTTTCGGCAGGACACCCGAATTACTTTACTGCCATCTAGTGGCCAAAGTGGCCAAAGTAATGGGAACTGAGTTACCATGAGGGGAAAAGTAATCAGTTAGATTACTCGTTACCCTCTAAAGTAACTGCGTTAGGTAACTCAGTTTATTTTAACTCAGTTACTTACATCACTGGTGCTGATAATGACAACATGGGTATCACTATGCTGCAGGATTTATGCCATCTAGAGCATATAAATTAGTTGTAATAATGCATTATGGTCCTAATATCATCGTAAATTAGCACTAAACTTTTGTTGCCCAAATTAACTGGTGATCCTGCTATGCAGCACTGTCAGAAAAAAAAATAGTATTTTTTTTTCTTTTACATCATCGTTTCAATGTGTTTGGATAAAAAATAATGGAATGAATGGTATTTTGGAAATTAGCGCTGACAAACTAGACACAAGGGCCAATTTGTTTTAATTAACAGCAGAGTTCATGTTAAGATGTCTTAATTAAATTATTTTACAATTTTATTAATATTATTATTACTATACAGGATTTAGATTAGATTACGCAGTGCTTTACAATATAAAAAGGGAGACAGTATAGTTATAATACAATACAATAGAGGGTTAAGGGGGCCCTGCTTATAAGAGCTTACAATCTAATAGGCTGAGGCAAGAGGTACAAAAAGTTATAACTGTGGGGGATGAGCTGAAGTGATAAAAATTAGTTGGAGGCGTGATAGGCTTCCCTGAAGAGATGAGTTTTCAAGGATCGCCTAAAGGCAGTCGGAGTTGGAGATAGCCAGATAGCCAGGCTAGAAGTCCTGGAGATGAGCATGGGTGGAGGGGACAAGGGAGCTTGAGAGCAGGAGGTCCTGAGGGGAGCGAAGAGGATGGTTTGGGTGATAAGGACAAGATAAGGACAAGATTGGTGATGTAGCTCAGGGCAGAGTTGTGAATGGCTTTGTATATTGTAGTTAGTATTTTGAATTTCATTTGCTGGGCAATCGGAAGCCAGTGTAGGGATTGGCAGAGAGGAGTAGCAGACACTGAGCGGTTGGTAAGGTAGATAAGTCTGGCAGCAGCATTCATGATAGACTCAAGAAGGTATAGCCTATGGAGAGGTAGACCTATGAAAAGGGAGTTGCAATTGTCACTGTTAAAGTGTTTGTACGTATATCCAAAACTTGGAGTGGGGAAGGGCTAGAACCTCTATCAAAATTGTATTTCTGTGTCCCCTGTGTTGGCCTTACCGTATATACTCAAGTATAAGCCGACCCGAATATAAGCCAAGGCACCTAATTTTACCACAAAAAACTGGGAAAACGTATTGACTGTAGAATAAGCCTATGGTGGGAAATGCAGCAGCTACTGGGTAAACAATGCCAGTCTGCAGCCTCACTGTGCCCATTTATAGCCTCACTGTGCCCATCTGCAGCCTCACTGTGCCCATCTGCAGCCTCACTGTGCCCACCTGTATCATCAGTGCCCATCTGCAGCCTCACTGTGCCAATTTGCAGCCTCACTGTGCCCATCCACAGCCTCACTGTGCCCATTTTCAGCATCATTGTGTCCATTTGCAGCCCCGCTGTGCCCATCTGCAGCCTGTGCCCATGAATGAATGAATGAATGATTGTGTATAGCGCTGCAACTGCGAACTGAATCGCCTCGAGGCGCTTGACTGCTCATGTTGGGATGCCATGTATTAGAAGAGGTGGGTCTTGAGTTTTTTCCTGAAGGCCTGATGGTTTTCTTCCATGCGGATGTTGTTTGGTAGAGCATTCCATAGCCGGGGTCCCTGTACTGCGAATCTTCGTTCTCCCTTCGATTTGTAGCGGGCTTTGGGGATGAGAAGGCGATTTTGGTTTGTTGATCGAAGTCTGCGATTCGGTATGTATTTTTCTATTTTCTCACAAAGGCGCAAAAATTGAGGCGCATTTCCTTGTGTACATTTGTGGGTGAGGCAGAGGGTCTTGAATGTGATCCTGTCTTTTACCTTGAGCCAATGGAGCATCCTTAGGGATGGGGAGATGGATTCCCAGGGTTTCTTTCCGGTGACTATTCTTGCTGCTGTGTTTTGGACAATTTGAAGGCGCGCAATCTGGTAATCCGGTAATCCTATGTAGAGTGAGTTTGCGTAGTCGAGCCGTGAATTGATGATCGTTCCTACTACTACCGCTTTTTCCTTTTCCGGGATGAAGGGGATGAGTCTGCGTAGCATGCGAAGGAGATGGTGGGATCCGCTGATTACGGATCCTATTTGTGCCTCCATTGTCATCTCTGAATCAAAGATTACTCCGAGGCTTTTGGCTTTGTTGCTTGGAAGGATGGTCTGTCCCAAGATGGTTGGTGGTGTCCAAGGGGTCTTCGTCTTTTTCCTTGAGTTTGCGTCGAGGAGCAGTAATTCTGTTTTTGATCCATTTAGTTTGAGGGAGCTAGTGGTCATCCAGTCATCTATCAATGTGAGACATTTTCCTAGTTCCTGGTATTGGTCTTTTTGTCCGGTGATCCGGAAGTACAGTTGAGTGTCGTCCGCGTATGAGTGGAAGCACAGATCCAATTTGCTAATAATTTTGAAGAGTGGTCGGATGTAAATGTTGAACAGTACTGGTGACAATGGTGATCCTTGAGGGACTCCATAAGTGATTGCCCGAGTTTCCGAAGTTTCACTGTTTGTGACCGGTTTCCTAAGAAGGAAGCGAACCATGGCAGATCTCCATCTGTAACTCCTGCCACTTCCTTGAGGCGGCTGAGAAGCATGTTGTGGTCCACTGTGTCGAACGCCGCACTGAGATCCAGCAATACCAGAAGACACGATTCTCCCTCATCCGCTGCTTCTAGGGCATCATCCCATATTTTCAGAAGTGCCGTTTCTGTGCCATGGCCTGGGCGGAAGCCCGATTGTAGTGGGTCTAGGAGCTTGTGTGTGTCCAGATGAAGTTGAAGCTGTTGTACTACTGCTTTCTCCATGATCTTGGAAATGGTGTTCAGGCTTGTTACCGGTCTGCGATTGTTCGGATCCTTGGGGTCGAGGTTGGGTTTCTTTAGTAATGGTTTGATGATGCCTTGCTTGAGGGAATTCGGAACCAATCCTTCTTTGAACGACTGATTTACTAGGTGTGTGATAGCGGGGGCCAGAATGTCGGAGCATTCTTTCAAGAGTTTTGTGGGGATGATGTCGTTTGGCGAGGTGCTGTCTCGGAGGCTCTTGATGACATTTTTGGTTTCATCCGTTGTGATCGGGGTAAGTGAAAAATGTGGTGCTTGTGCGCTGTGGATGTAAAATTCCTTACCTGGGTTGAGTTGAGTAGAGCTGGTTGTTGTTTTTTTTTGTTGAATTATTTTCTGAATGTTGTCTATTTTGTTGATGAAAAAATCTGATAATTTGTTGCAGTATTCTTGAGTTTCGTTTCCTAGGGGCTCAAGGCAGGTGGGGTTCATAGTCTGGGCGACTAGTTTGAAAAGTTCCCGTGGTCGGTTTAAGGCTTTTGAGAGGGTGTTTGAGACATGTTCTTTTTTTGCTGTGAAAATTGCTTTATGATATCTCTTGGTGAGTATTCTGTAGTTTGTGTGATTTTCCTTTGTGGTGTTTCTTCTCCAGGCTCTTTCTGCGTTCCCGTTTCAGTAGAGTAAGCGTGCCATTAAACCAACCAGAATTTTTCTTGCGGATGGGTACTCGATGTTTCGGGGCGACTGCGTCTGCTGTTTGTAGAAGTGCCTTGTTTATGAAGCTGAGTATTCGTTCTGTTGAGTGGTTTTGATTTAGTGTACCCATTTTGTGTGTTAGTGTGGTTTTGAAGATTTCCGAATGTAGTTTCTTCTGCGATCTAATCCAGTGTGTTGTTGCTGCTGGGTTTGGTTTTTGCAGGGAGATGTTGGTGGCGATCTCAAATTTGATAGCGTGGTGGTCTGACCATGGTAGCGCTATGTTGTCTTGAATGCTGATGTCCGTATTTTGCTTGAAGATGAGGTCCAGGATGTGACCCGACCCATGTGTGGGAGCCTTTACTAGTTGTTGAAGCCCTAGGTCTTCCAGTTGATTGATGCAGGTGGTGGCGATGGGGTCTTCGGTGGAATTCGCCCAGAGGTTGAAATCTCCGAGTACCAGAATCTTGTTGTTTTTCAGGGTGTGTGCCGAGATGAATTCCGTGAGTGGTATCGGTAGATTTGTCTTTGGTCCTGGTGGTCTGTAGCATAGCAGCATGTGGATGGTTTCTTGTGGTGTGGTTTGCATCTGTAGAGTAAGTGTCTCCATAAACGTTGCTTTGTTCTGTACCGTAGGTTTGACGAGCGCTAGATGAGCTTTGAAGATCACTGCTAGGCCTCCTCCTTTTTTTCCTTTCCGATGCTCGGTTAGTATCCTGTAGTTTTCTGGCACTAATTCTGTTAGGATGGTGTTGCAGTCGGGTGTTAGCCAGCTTTCCGTGATGAAGAGGCAATCTATGTTGTTTTGTGTGATGAAGTCATGGATTTCGTGCCTGTGCTTGACTGCCGATCTGGTGTTAATCAAAGCGCATGCTAACTGTTGCGGTTGAGTTGTAGTCTTCTTATGTTTGATCGTTGCTTGTGGATCGATTCTTAGTAGTCGTTCTTTTTGTAATATTTTTTGAATGTCGGTCGGTAGAGTTGCGGTCAAATTTCTTAGTCTGCATAGGGACTCTGCTGAGTATTTGAAATTGCACATGTTGAGGTGCTCCAAAAAATTCCCTGCTGTGGACGAGATGATGCGTTGAAAAAACGCTGATGCTGTTGTTGAGGCGATAACGGTCTTGCGCAGGCTAGTTGAAGATGTTGCGGATCTGTGGGAAAACCCTGTAGACCTACACCCTCCCTCCCGTTGATCCAGAGGAAGGCGAAAAACCCCTACTAGCGCGGCCAATTGCTGTAGCAGAGGAAAAAATTCCTTCCTGACCCCCCGAGGGGCGGTCGGATGTTGGTCCCTGGATCAACTGCTAAGTGGTGGTCCCTGCGTTACTTACCAGAATATTTACCTTACCGGGTGATCCAATGATGGCGATAGGGTGGATCCTGATGTTGATCTCCCTGCACAGGTACTATGACCCCTGTTACAACCTCCTGTTATAAACTCCTGGTTTTAACTCACCACTTAGACAAGTTCCACTTGGACAGAGTTCAACCAGTCTCAAGGATGAGCAGGCTCATGATGAGCTCTACACAAACTTATATAGGCCTGAAACACCTGGGAGCAATTAGGCACTCCCCTTAATTAGTAAGCTGAAGGAAGGAAAGGAAAAAAATAAAAAAAAAAAAATGTTTAAAAAGTGTAAGAAGAAAAGGGTATTAAGAAGATAAAATGGAAAAGGTCCAGAAGAACCTAAAAATGCAATCCAGCAATCACCAGCAGTCAAAAAAGCAAAATTTGTTCACTCTCCACACAGTGTCCTCACTGTTTGGCTTCCAACCAAAATTCTGGCAATTTCACATGAGCTCTACACAAACTTATATAGGCCTGAAACACCTGGGAGCAATTAGGCACTCCCCTTAATTAGTAAGCTGAAGGAAGGAAAGGAAAAAAAAAAAAAAAAAATGTTTAAAAAGTGTAAGAAGAAAAGGGTATTAAGAAGATAAAATGGAAAAGGTCCAGAAGAACCTAAAAATGCAATCCAGCAATCACCAGCAGTCAAAAAAGCAAAATTTGTTCACTCTCCACACAGTGTCCTCACTGTTTGGCTTCCAACCAAAATTCTGGCAATTTCACATGAGCTCTACACAAACTTATATAGGCCTGAAACACCTGGGAGCAATTAGGCACTCCCCTTAATTAGTAAGCTGAAGGAAGGAAAGGAAAAAAAAAAATGTTTAAAAAGTGTAAGAAGAAAAGGGTATTAAGAAGATAAAATGGAAAAGGTCCAGAAGAACCTAAAAATGCAATCCAGCAATCACCAGCAGTCAAAAAAGCAAAATTTGTTCACTCTCCACACAGTGTCCTCACTGTTTGGCTTCCAACCAAAATTCTGGCAATTTCACATGAGCTCTACACAAACTTATATAGGCCTGAAACACCTGGGAGCAATTAGGCACTCCCCTTAATTAGTAAGCTGAAGGAAGGAAAGGAAAAAAAAAAAATGTTTAAAAAGTGTAAGAAGAAAATGGTATTAAGAAGATAAAATGGAAAAGGTCCAGAAGAACCTAAAAATGCAATCCAGCAATCACCAGCAGTCAAAAAAGCAAAATTTGTTCACTCTCCACACAGTGTCCTCACTGTTTGGCTTCCAACCAAAATTCTGGCAATTTCACATGAGCTCTACACAAACTTATATAGGCCTGAAACACCTGGGAGCAATTAGGCACTCCCCTTAATTAGTAAGCTGAAGGAAGGAAAGGAAAAAAAAAAAAAAAAAAAAATGTTTAAAAAGTGTAAGAAGAAAAGGGTATTAAGAAGATAAAATGGAAAAGGTCCAGAAGAACCTAAAAATGCAATCCAGCAATCACCAGCAGTCAAAAAAGCAAAATTTGTTCACTCTCCACACAGTGTCCTCACTGTTTGGCTTCCAACCAAAATTCTGGCAATTTCACATGAGCTCTACACAAACTTATATAGGCCTGAAACACCTGGGAGCAATTAGGCACTCCCCTTAATTAGTAAGCTGAAGGAAGGAAAGGAAAAAAAAAAAATGTTTAAAAAGTGTAAGAAGAAAAGGGTATTAAGAAGATAAAATGGAAAAGGTCCAGAAGAACCTAAAAATGCAATCCAGCAATCACCAGCAGTCAAAAAAGCAAAATTTGTTCACTCTCCACACAGTGTCCTCACTGTTTGGCTTCCAACCAAAATTCTGGCAATTTCACATGAGCTCTACACAAACTTATATAGGCCTGAAACACCTGGGAGCAATTAGGCACTCCCCTTAATTAGTAAGCTGAAGGAAGGAAAGGAAAAAAAAAAAATGTTTAAAAAGTGTAAGAAGAAAAGGGTATTAAGAAGATAAAATGGAAAAGGTCCAGAAGAACCTAAAAATGCAATCCAGCAATCACCAGCAGTCAAAAAAGCAAAATTTGTTCACTCTCCACACAGTGTCCTCACTGTTTGGCTTCCAACCAAAATTCTGGCAATTTCACATGAGCTCTACACAAACTTATATAGGCCTGAAACACCTGGGAGCAATTAGGCACTCCCCTTAATTAGTAAGCTGAAGGAAGGAAAGGAAAAAAAAAAAAAAAAAAATGTTTAAAAAGTGTAAGAAGAAAATGGTATTAAGAAGATAAAATGGAAAAGGTCCAGAAGAACCTAAAAATGCAATCCAGCAATCACCAGCAGTCAAAAAAGCAAAATTTGTTCACTCTCCACACAGTGTCCTCACTGTTTGGCTTCCAACCAAAATTCTGGCAATTTCACATGAGCTCTACACAAACTTATATAGGCCTGAAACACCTGGGAGCAATTAGGCACTCCCCTTAATTAGTAAGCTGAAGGAAGGAAAGGAAAAAAAAAAAAAAAAAATGTTTAAAAAGTGTAAGAAGAAAAGGGTATTAAGAAGATAAAATGGAAAAGGTCCAGAAGAACCTAAAAATGCAATCCAGCAATCACCAGCAGTCAAAAAAGCAAAATTTGTTCACTCTCCACACAGTGTCCTCACTGTTTGGCTTCCAACCAAAATTCTGGCAATTTCACATGAGCTCTACACAAACTTATATAGGCCTGAAACACCTGGGAGCAATTAGGCACTCCCCTTAATTAGTAAGCTGAAGGAAGGAAAGGAAAAAAAAAAAAAAAAATGTTTAAAAAGTGTAAGAAGAAAAGGGTATTAAGAAGATAAAATGGAAAAGGTCCAGAAGAACCTAAAAATGCAATCCAGCAATCACCAGCAGTCAAAAAAGCAAAATTTGTTCACTCTCCACACAGTGTCCTCACTGTTTGGCTTCCAACCAAAATTCTGGCAATTTCACATGAGCTCTACACAAACTTATATAGGCCTGAAACACCTGGGAGCAATTAGGCACTCCCCTTAATTAGTAAGCTGAAGGAAGGAAAGGAAAAAAAAAAATGTTTAAAAAGTGTAAGAAGAAAAGGGTATTAAGAAGATAAAATGGAAAAGGTCCAGAAGAACCTAAAAATGCAATCCAGCAATCACCAGCAGTCAAAAAAGCAAAATTTGTTCACTCTCCACACAGTGTCCTCACTGTTTGGCTTCCAACCAAAATTCTGGCAATTTCACATGAGCTCTACACAAACTTATATAGGCCTGAAACACCTGGGAGCAATTAGGCACTCCCCTTAATTAGTAAGCTGAAGGAAGGAAAGGAAAAAAAAAAAATGTTTAAAAAGTGTAAGAAGAAAAGGGTATTAAGAAGATAAAATGGAAAAGGTCCAGAAGAACCTAAAAATGCAATCCAGCAATCACCAGCAGTCAAAAAAGCAAAATTTGTTCACTCTCCACACAGTGTCCTCACTGTTTGGCTTCCAACCAAAATTCTGGCAATTTCACATGAGCTCTACACAAACTTATATAGGCCTGAAACACCTGGGAGCAATTAGGCACTCCCCTTAATTAGTAAGCTGAAGGAAGGAAAGGAAAAAAAAAAAATGTTTAAAAAGTGTAAGAAGAAAAGGGTATTAAGAAGATAAAATGGAAAAGGTCCAGAAGAACCTAAAAATGCAATCCAGCAATCACCAGCAGTCAAAAAAAGCAAAATTTGTTCACTCTCCACACAGTGTCCTCACTGTTTGGCTTCCAACCAAAATTCTGGCATGCAAGGGATGCAGAATTTCATACAATAATCTGCATGCAATTTGACTTCAAACTCCATGCAGAGTTCTGAAACAGGCAATTCAATCTTTAGAAGAGCAAGATGATGTGGATTTTTGGAAATGTGTAAACTGAATACATAGTTTGAAGAAGAGAAAGTCAGATTAAACTGGCATATAAATTTCATTGAAATTAAATTTAAGAAATGGCTTTGCATTAACCACTTGCCGACAGGCTCACGCCAATATACGTTGGCAAAGCGGCACGGATGCACAAAATGACGGACCTGTACGTCACTCCACCTTCGGCGTCTAGCGGGCCCGCCCCCGCCGCGGGTCCTGCTGACTCGATGTCCGCCGGTGGCCCGTGATTGTGGCACGGAGAGGCAGAACGGGGAGATGCCTATGTAAACAAGGCATTTCCCTATTCTGCCTAGCAATATGACAGGAATCTACTGCTCCCTGTGATCGGGAGCAGTGATCTCGGTCATGTTCTAGTGAGCCCATCCCCCTACAGTTAGAACACGCTGAGGGAACACACTTAACCCATTGATCGCCCCCTAGTGTAACCCCTTCCCTGCCAGTGTCATTTATACAGTAATCAGTGTATTTTTATAGCACAGATCGCTGTTTAAATGTCAATGGTCCCAAAATAGTGTCAAAAGTGTCCGATCTCTCTGCCGCAATGTCGCAGTCATGATAAAAATCGCAGATCGCTGCCATTACTAATAAAAAAAATAATAATAAAAATGCTATAAATCTATTCCCTATATTGTACACGCGATAACTTTTGTGCAAACCAATCGATATACGCTTGTTGTGATTTTATTTACCAAAAATATGTAGAAGAATACATATTGGCCTAAAAGGAGGAAGAAATTTGTTTTTATATATATTTTTTGGGGGATATTTATTATAGCAAAAAGCAGAAAATATTGCTTTTTTTTTTTAATTTGAGCTCTTTTTTGTTTATAGTGCAAAAAATAAAAACCGCAGAGGTGATCAAATACCACCAAAAGAAAGCTCTATTTGTGGGAAAGGAAAAAAAAAAGTATGTCAATTTTGTTTGGGTACAACATAGCACGACCGCGCAATTGTCAGTTAAAGCGGCACAGTGCCGTATCTCAAAAAAGGGCTTGGTCAGGAAGGGGGTAAATCCTTCTGGGGCTGAAGTGGTTAATGAATGACATCACATTTTACAAAACTGGTGTTTTCTGATCTCCCTGTCATATGTTTATCTAATAAAAGCAGCGCAGAGAACATATGTAGAGTACAGTTAACCCATGTCAGCCAATTATATATAAGGTTATTGACATCAGATCAGTGCAAGATGATTTTTGGTTGATATGGTTTTAATTTTAATTTTATTTTTTATAATAAATTACAACTTTTTTTTCTTCTTAAATAAGCTGACTAGGTTAAATGCAATACTTTTCATACCAAAAATACAAAATACAGTATTCGATGTAACCAGTAAAGTCTTTAACACATGGAATTATCCTATGGTCAGGAATTAGGTGAACTAAAGGATGTTTTTTTTTCTTTATTTTTCTTTGGGGTTTCGCTTCAACATATATTCTTCTATTTAACTGATTAACACTTTCAATGTTCTCTTTAAGTTAACTCTGTATCCAAGTATAGTAACAGGGTCACTTAGGTTTATTATGTGAAATATAAATGTAATAGAATGAAAGCTTTGCCCTGAATTCACTTCCTTGTTATCTCTCACCTTGACTATTTTCAACGGTTCTGTGGCCGCAACCCATCTCTGCCAATTCCCCTACTGGTTTCCACTTTCACAATGAATACATTCAAAATACAAACAATAATAAACTGTACAAACTCATTTTATCTTGTCTAAAAAATATACTCAGATCTTCTCTGCTCCTCCTGAGACCTCATGCTATTTAGTTACCTCGTCACCTTCTCCAATGCTCACCTCCAGGATTTCTCCAGAAACTCACCCATCCTCTGAAAGTCCCTACCCCAATCTGTCTACCTTTAGGCAATCCTTGAAAACTCATCTCTTCCAGGAAGCCAATCCTGCTTCTACCTGAAAACAGTACTTTCTTTATCTGTACATACCTTGCAGTTAGCCAATCCGGAGGGAGAGTCTCGGATGGCTGAGACAATCATGGACATCTATGGACAGAGATGGGGCTCAGGTAAGTATTATGGGGGCCGAGGGGGGCTGCTGCACACAGAAGGCTTTTTATCTTAATGCATTAAGATAAAAAACCTTCTGACTTTACAATCACTTTAACTGTCTTGTATCAATTTGTAACTGTACTTTCTCCCTTTATATTGTAAAGAGCTGTGCAAGCTGTTGGCACTATATAAATACAGTAATAACGTCATACTTGCTTTTCACTTTAAAACTTGTTTATAAAGGCTATCAACAAACAAATTTTCTGTTGCAATCATATAGAAGGTAAATATCATGCATGATTAGGTCTATGCAATACAATGTTGCATGCTTTCATTACTTTTTTTAGCGCACAATTTCCTATTTCCTTTAGAAAACAGGCTAATCAAAGAGAAATACTCTTCTTAGTATATGTAGAATCAACAACTGCCTGGAGCAGTGTATAAAGTGCATAAAGGTGACTTTTAGTCAACCTATATAAAGACCAGCTTCAACCAAAATGTATTTTTGTTTTGAGTATAGTAGGAAAAGGTCAGAGCTTTTGTCAGGCGTTCTATTTCCTTAGCTTCTTGTCCCAGTGACAGGAGGGTCAGAAGAACAGAAAGCTAAGGCAAATCTGTCCAAGGGGAATAGAGAGCAACAAAATATTTACTTCAGCAGAGAAGGGAAAAATGAATAACTACTTCTGTAAGGTTTTTATTGCTATCTTTGTTTTTCTATTCCAGCAATCCCTTCTTCTCATTTCTTGTCCTGCTGTCACAAGTACAGAAAAGGAGAGGAATGTTCCTATTGGTGTCATGGGTTAAGACCTGACAGATGAAACCTGACAGAAGTTTGAACCCTTCCCCAACTATAAGTTTGACTGAAATGTATATATACGTACTGTATGTAACTGTAATTGTTAAATGTAATTTGTTGGCACCCCAGAAATTTTTTTTTTCCAGAAAATCAAGTATTTACTCACAGAAAAGTATTGCAGTAAACACATGTTTTGCTATACACATTGTTTATTCCCTTTGTGTGTATTGGAACAAAACAAAAAAAGGAAAAGTATTGGTAAAAAAAAGCAAATTGGACATAATGTCACACAAAATTCCAAAAAGGGGCTGGTCAAAATTCTTGGCACCCTTTCAAAATTGTGGATAAATAAGATTGTTTCAAGCATGTGATGCTCCTTTAAACTCACCTGGGGCAAGTAACAGGTGTGGGCAATATAAAAATCACACCTGAAAGCAGATAAAAAGAGAGAAGTTCACTTAGTCTTTGCATTGTGTGTCTGTGTGTGCCACACTAAGCATGGACAACAGAAAGAGGAGAAGAGACTTGTGAGGACTTGAGAACCAAAATTGTGGAAAAATATCAACAATCTCAAGGTTACAAGTCCATCTCCAGAGATCTAGATTTGCCTTTGTCCACAGTGCGCAACATTATCAAGAAGTTTGCAACCCATGGCACTGTAGCTAATCTCTCTGGGCGTGGACGGAAGAGAAAAATTAATGAAAGGTTGCAACGCAGGATAGTCCGGATGGTGGATAAGCAGCCCCAAACAAGGTCCAAAGAAATTCAAGCTGTCCTGCAGGCTCAGGGAGCATCAGTGTCAGCGCAAACTATCCGTCGACATTTAAATGAAATGAAACGCTATGGCAGGAGACCCAGGAGCACCCCACTGCTGACACAGAGACATAAAAAAGCAAGACTACAGTTTGCCAAAATGTACTTGAGTAAGCCAAAATCCTTCTGGGAAAACGTCTTGTGGACAGATGAGACCAAGATAGAGATTTTTGGTAAAGCACATCATTCTACTGTTTACCGAAAACGGAATGAGGCCTACAAAGAAAAGAACACAGTACCTACAGTGAAATATGGTGGAGGTTCAATGATGTTTTGGGGTTGTTTTGCTGCCTCTGGCACTGGGTGCCTTGAATGTGTGCAAGGCATCATGAAATCTGAGGATTACCAAAGGATTTTGGGTCGCACTGTAGAGCCCAGTGTCAGAAAGCTGGGTTTGCGTCCGAGATCTTGGGTCTTCCAGCAGGACAATGACCCCAAACATACGTCAAAAATCACCCAGAAATGGATGGCAACAAAGCGCTGGAGAGTTCTAAAGTGGCCAGCAATGAGTCCAGATCTAAATCCCATTGAACACCTGTGGAGAGATCTTAAAATTGCTGTTGGGAAAAGGCGCCCTTCCAATAAGAGAGACCTGGAGCAGTTTGCAAAGGAAGAGTGGTCCAAAATTCTGGGTGAGAGGTGTAAGAAGCTTATTGATGGTTATAGGAAGCGACTGATTTCAGTTTTTTTTTCAAAGGGTGTGCAACCAAATATTAAGTTAAGGGTGCCAAGAATTTTGACCAGCCCATTATTTGGAGTTGTGTGTGTGTGACATTATGTCCAATTTGCTTATTTTTTTTTCCTCCCTTTTGTTTGTTTTGTTCCAATACACACAAAGGGAATAAACATGTGTATAGCAAAACATGTGTTACTGCAATACTTTTCTGTGAGAAATACTTGATTTTCTGGAAAAATTTCTGGGGTGCCAACAATTTCGGCCATGACCCAACAAGAAGTTAGAGAATATCCGCAACGGGGACATAGAAAGAAATCAAAATATGACAATGGTTTTAATCTTCCATTAATCCACTAAAGAAAAGCATTTTTATTACTGTCTGTATTGCTGGTGGAGAGTTGCTCTCACTTCCTGTCTGTAAAACCCTGTCAGTAAAACAGAAAGTAAAAGTAAACTGCTCTAATGGACCCTGGGTAGTAGAAAAAAAAAACAGACAGGGTACCCTTTCCTATTCTATCCAAAATAAATTGAACAAAAAAAGCATTGACATGACATTTCCACGTTCACATGGAACAACTAAATCCATACCCTACGCAGGGCCATGTTTTCCCAGAAAGGGGATACACTGGTGTTGCATGCATCCCCGTGCCAGCAGTCCGATTGTTGTATATTGGGAAGCACTCAGTCTAAGTTTAGGGACACGCACCTGCACCCACACGGATATCATATTTGGAGCAACAGCTGCATCTGTGCAGCAGCTGCGTCCCAGAAGACATCAATGGACCTGCAGATACAAGGATGTATGCAACACCTGTGCATTCCTATGCTGGCAAAACACGGCCCTGATCGGGGCACAGATGCAATCAACTCGTGCAATCAAGGCCCAGGGCCGGACTGGCCTACCGGGATACCAGGACATTTCCCAGTAGGCTGCCTTAGGCTGCCTGCCCTGGGGCCGCTTTGATCTATGTTGTGGCTGTGGCTGTGGCTGCAGCGCAGCGCTCCCCTCCCTCCTCCTCCTCCCCCCTACTTATAACACACAGCGTGCAGCCTCTAACCATCTCCTGTACCATGCCCACAGCCTTTGACCATCTCATGTACTATGCCACAGTCTCTGACCAACTCCTGTAATATGCCCACAGCTTCTGACCATCTCCTGTACCATGCCCACAGCCTCTGACCATCCCCTGTAATATGCCCGCAGTCTCTGACCATCTCCTGTACTATGCCGGCAGCCTCTGACCATTTCCTGTACTATGCCAGCAGCCTCTGATCATCTCCTGTACTATGCCCGCAGCCTCTGATCATCTCCTGTACTATGCCACAGCCTCTGACCATCTCTTATCTTATTTCATGTCTGCAGTCTCTGAGGGAGTCTGGAGAGGAGTCAAGAATGGGAGCACCGCCGGAATGGGGGTCATGGGAGAAGTCAGACATGTGTGGACTGTGGAGAGGAGACTATAGGAAAACCAGAGCCACCAAGCTGGAGCCGACTGACTCATCCCTGCTTGGTGCACCTGAAAGGAGGTCAGTGACAGCGCCGCCAGGCCAGTCTGAGGGGGGGTCACTGATGTAAGGGGGAGTGAATACAATAATGTAAGGGGACACTAATATAAAGGTTTCCCCTCTATATCAGTAACCCCCCCTTACCTTAGTGTATTTTTTGTGGAAGGTGGTCTCCCCCCCCCCCCCCCCCTCACATTCCCAAAGTCCCAGGTGTCCCCCTTGATGATTGCTTCACTTTTACTACTTTTAACTGAAATTTGCTGTTTTATATATATCTATATATCCCTAGCCCTATGTACTTTCATATCTGTCTTGTCTATATATAATACGCTCTTCAAATGTGCTTTAAACTGCATAGTTTTCCCTTTTATGAACAAAAAATAATGACGTTATGCTGTTGGGCTGGTATAAAAATGCTATGGTATGAAATTATTTTCAGGGCTGGTTTTTATTCCATACACTTTAATCCAACTGGTGAAATAAATGATTTTACAAAGAGATTTTTGTAGTTTACTGGCCTTAATTTTGTTCACATATAGGTATAAAAAACCTGGGAGTCACAGAGTGGATATACTTTTCCTTACACCTAAAAATAGCCATAACATGAGAAAGATCAGGAGGAGCTTTGCATAGTAATGCAAGTTCCTTGGAGCACAAATCTGGATATGAACATAGACACAAAGTAGGACATATGCATGTGTATGTAAGCTTATATTTAAATGCACAGAAGCATCGATGTGCAAGGAAATTCAATTATTTTGGGGTTCAGATTAGTTTCTTTTTTTCAGTTTGATAAATTAGCAAAGAAAGACAAACATATCTGCATAGATATTAAGGGTCTATTTACATCGTATTTGCTTGGATGCATTCAGAAATTCATTCCAAATGCAATGGCAATAATAATGAATGTGTAGTTCACACCATGGCGTTGCAGTTACATGCATTTGAAAGAAGGAGAGCAGGTTTTATCTTTGGCATTGCAATGTGCACAATCATGCAGCAATTGTGAATGCAGCTCATTAAAGAAAAACTGCAGGTTCCTTTTAAACAAAAAGTAAAAAAAACACATGGGAAAAATCTCAGCGCATGCAAAAACACAATGCACTGCAAAATGAAAATGCATGTGAATGCGATTGCTTTATCTGTTCGTTTTTGATTGCATGCCAGTGTGAATACACAGCTGATACTAGTTAGCACACTTTATAAAGCCTGCAGTTGAGAATGCCCCATACCATTGCTCCACTATCTCACATCCAGTTCTCAAATAATAGTAGATATTACCACACTTTTTGTACCCATGACAAGCTCTTTGCCTTCGCTAAGCCTACCTACAAACTTTCCCCTCCCAAACTGCAATCTATAAGGCAGGCACTTCCCCAGCAAGTCTGACTGATATCTGCTGTCATCTGCCAAGTGGCAAAAGGGCATAAAGTCTGTATCTGCTAATCACTGGATAAGCTGCAAAATTATATAATTTCTGTAAAAGGAATATGTACGTATGTACTACAGGGTGCTGTTTAAAGTGATTGAAAACTCTTACATATATCCAGTGAAGTGACTAGCCTCAGGCGATACACAGAGATGAAAAAAATACTCCTACATAAGTTGTACCAGTTTATTTGCAGATTTGTACTGTACATTGTTCTAAAAGCACACAGATGAAAGCATCTTTTCTCAGCTCTAGCAGAGCAAGGTGGGGACCTCAAGTGTGGGGGGATCTCTGAGAGCTGATTGGAGGGAAGGGACCTCCCTTCACACAGCACACAGGGACGATGCAGAGCTAAGGTAATGAATCACAGGCTGTGTGCTGGAGCTCCCTCGTCGTCACCTTTTTTATGTCTTGGTGTCAGGAAAATCTGTGATTTGACTAGAGATAAGTACACAGTAAAGAAGGTTGTGCTTTTATCATATTTCATGTCAGAGGTTTACAACCACTTTAATAAATATATTTTATATACGTGTATATATAGTGGGTAAAATAAGTATTGGACACATCACCATTTTTCTAGGTAAATATATTTCTAAAGGTACTATTGACATGAAATGTCGGTAACAACCCATGCAATCGTTACTTACAAAGAAACCAAAATAAATTAGTTCAGAAATGAAGTTATGTGTAATAAACTAGAATGTCACAGTGAAGAAGTAAGAAAGGGAGGTGCAAAAAGGCACAGAAAGCCAAGACACCAACTGAAATCTATCAGTAATTAGAAAGCAATCGTGCCCCTTGTCAGTGAAAATTAATATCAGCTGCTTCAGTCTCAACTGATGTCCTATAAAAAGGTGTCTCATTACCAAGGTGCCACACAAGAAGTAACTCATGATAGATAAAAGCAAAGAGCTCTCTCAAGACCCTTTGCTACCTCATTGTTGCTAAACCTACTGATGGCAACGGTTACAGAAGGATTTCTGAATGTTCCAGTGAGCACTGTTGGGGTCATAATCCAGAAGTGGAAAGAAGATCATTTCACCATAAACTGGCCACGACAAAGTGCTCTTCGCAAGATTTCTGACAAAAGAGTGAAAGGAATTATCAGAAGAGCTGTCAAAGAGCCAAGGACCACTTGTGGAGAGCTTCAGAAGGACCTGGAATTAGCAGGTACAATTGTTTCAAAGAAAACTATAAGTAATGCACTCAAGCGACATGGCCTGTATGCACGCTCACCACGCAAAACTCCATTGCTGAAGAAAAAGCATATTGAAGCTTGTTTAAAGTTTGCTGCACAACATTTAGACAAGCCTGTAAAATACTTGGAGAATATAGTATGGTCAGATGTGACCAAAATTTAACTCTTTGGATGCCTTAACACGCACCATGTTTGAAGGTCAAATGGCACTGCACATGGCCCCAAAAACACCATACCAACAGTGAAGTTTGGAAGTGAAAAAATCATCATGTGGGGCTGTTTTTCAGCATACGGTACTGGCAAATTTCATGTCATTGAAGGAAGGATGAATGGAAAAATGTACCAAGACATTCTTGATAAAAATCTGTTGCCATCTACCAGGATAATGAAGATGAAATTAGGGTGGACATTTCAGCAAGACAATGATCCCAAACACAAAGCCAAGGAAACTTTCAATTGGTTTCAAAGAAAGAAAATAAAGCTGCTAGAATGGCCCAGCCAATCACATGAGAAAATCTATGGAAAGAACTAAAGAGTTCTCAGTTCATAGAAGAGGCCCACAGAACCTTCAAGATTTGTAGACTACTTGTGTGGAAGAATGGGCCAAAATCACACCTGAGCAATGCATGCAACTAGTTTCTCCATACAGAAGGCGTCTTGAAGCTGTCATTCATTACTAACAAAAGATTTTGTACCAAGCATTAAATGAATTTCAGTTAGCGTGTTCAATACTTTTTCCCTGTGCCATTCCATTTTATTATGCATAACTTAATGTCTTAACTTATTTGTTTTTGTTTTTTTGTGTGTATGGATTGCATGGGTTGTTATAAACACGTGGTGAAAATGTTATGTCAAAAGCACCTTTAGAAATAGATTTAACTATAAAAATGATGACGTGTTCAATACTTATTTTACCCGATTGTCAGGTCACCTGATTCCAGGTGACAGATGCACCCCATTGGGGTCAGGAGTGCACCGCAAGGTAGTGAATCCTATGGCTGACTGCTGCGGATGGAGCTCTAGGTGATTCAGGAGAGCAGAAATTCTATAGAACCAATATGGATCACACTGGGAGTTAGAGCATGATATTTCCAAGGGCGTGGAATCTAAGAGCCAGCAGGTGTTCACCAGAGGCCCCTAGTGGTGGGGATGGATTTAGCTGCAGTCTGGCTCCAGGTTACGAATCCTTGGGCCTCCCAGCTCACACTCACGGTAGACTACAAGAAGGTAGAGAGGAAGCAGAAGGAGAAGGGCTTTAAGACCCAGAATCTCTGTCAGGAGAAGGAGTTTAGGACCCAGTATCCCTGCCAGCAGGTCACATGGGCCTATATAAGGAAGTCTGCTAGTGTCTGCAGTTGCTGGTTTGTCTTCAGCTCTCCCTGTGTTCCTGTGTCCTGTATTATCTGCTGATCTGATCTCCTGTGTACCGACCCGGCTTGTTTTGACCTGCTCTTCCTGATCCTCTGGCTTGACCCTTTTGGCTTGCACCTGACTTCTTCCTGCCTGCTCCCAGCATCTGACCCCGGCCTGGCTATTTGACTCTGCTTATCCTGCTCCCTGTACTAAGACGCAGCTTATCTTAGGTCATTCTGATCCTGGACTGTCTCTCTGTGAATGACCCCTGGCCTGGCACCCGGCTCCGCTATTCAGTTCTTCCACTGGACTCCTGGACCTTCCAAGCACGCCTGTCTCCGGCACCCGTGCTTCTGTGGGCACCACACCTGCTGTTCCACCTTCAGTGGTGTGCTGCGCTCGGCCGCAAGGGGAGCCCTCCCAGCATCTCGGCCTCCTACCAAGTTACTGACAGTACAAACCAGCCATGTCAGAGGCCGACGGAGGTGTCTCCCCGCTGGAAGCCGCAAGTCTACAGATCACGGCCCTCACTCAGGTCATCCAAAAACTCCAGGAAGGGTACTTTCAGTTAGAGGACCGCCTGCAGCACCTGCATGCAACACCTACCACCACAGATCAAGGGTCGTCTTCAGCCAACCCTCTGGTAGTTACCCCTACTGTGGTGATGCCCCCTCCGGAACCACGAGTACCAACACCAGAACGCTTCTCCGGTGATCGGAGGAAATTCAGAGCTTTTAAGAATGCCTGTTACCTATACTTGGCCCTGCAACCACGGACTTTTTCCACTGAAACAGTGAAGGTGGGATTCATTATTTCTTTGTTGACCGATGAACCCCAAGTATGGGCTCATGGCTTATTGGAGCGGGAGAGTCCTCTCATCAACTCTGTGGACCAGTTCTTTGAAACCATGGCCCAATTATATGATGACCCCCTGCGGGTGGCCACTGCTGAAGCTGCTCTGCATACCTTACGGCAGGGTCAGCGCCCTGCGGAAGATTACACCGTGGAATTCCGTACCTGGTCCTCAGACTCAGGTTGGAACGAGGCAGCGTTACGTTATCAGTATCGGCTGGGGCTGTCCGAATCCCTCAAGGATGAACTGTCCAGAATTGAGACCCCCTCAACACTAGAAGGTCTCATCCTACTGACCATTCAACTCGATAGGCGCTTACGGGAACGCCGGTCTGAGCGTATCCAAACCTTTCGGCAGCCCGAAATCCCGCCTACATCCAACCCCATGCAGCTTGGCCTGGCCCATCCAACATTAACTTCAGAGGAGAGACTTCATCGCCGACAGGCGAACCTTTGCTTCTATTGTGGGGGAACGGGACATTACATAACCTTTTGCCCTGTAAGACCCAGGAAATCAGTTCCCCACACTCCGGTCAATTTCCAGGTATCCCGGTCTTCTCCAACCCATATCAGTCTTCCTGTCACGTTACTGGTGGCAGGAGAGGAAGTTCATCTCCAAGCAATACTAGATTCCGGGGCATGCAGCTGTTTCTTGGATCTGACCTTGGCAAAGAGACTCGCTATCCCTCTTCATCACAAAAGGCAAAGACTGACCGTCCATCTGGCCGATGGCTCAATGCCTAGTTCCGGGCATGTCACCCAAGAAACGGCACCTATCTTCACCTCCATCAATTCTAATCATCAGGAATTTCTACGTTTTGACGTCCTGAGCTCCCCTATATTCCCTGTGATCCTGGGAATTCCATGGCTACAGGCGCACAATCCTCAGATTGATTGGTCCAAGAGGGAAGTTCTCTTCACTTCTTCCTACTGCCGGCAGCATTGTCTTTCTCCTGAATCCAAGGACTTTTCTAGTTGTCTGTCTGTCCTACCAACACCCAGTGTGGGTTCCAATATACCAGCGGCCTATCATGAATTCCAAGATGTTTTTGACAAGAAGGCGGCAGATACCCTACCCCCGCATCGTCCCTACGATTGCCCCATTGACTTGCTACCGGGGGCTGAGATTCCTTTTGGCCGTATTTTTCCTCTTTCCGAGACGGAACTTGAAACTTTGAGGCATTATGTTGATGAAAACCTTGAAAAGGGATTTATCCGCCCTTCCTCTTCTCCCGCCGGTGCCGGCATTTTCTTTGTTGAAAAAAAAGATAAGACCTTGAGGCCATGTGTGGACTACAGGGACTTAAACAAAATTACTCTCAAAAATCGCTATCCGCTCCCCCTCATCCCCGAACTCTTCCAGAGGTTTCGTACAGCCCACATTTTCACCAAACTAGACCTACGTGGAGCTTACAATCTTGTCCGTATCCGAGAGGGGGATGAGTGGAAAACAGCATTCAGAACAAGATTCGGGCACTTTGAATACTTAGTAATGCCATTTGGACTATGCAACGCCCCGGCCACATTCCAACATTTTATAAATGATATTTTTCGGCAGTACTTGGACCACTTCGTTATCGTCTACCTCGACGATATTCTCATATTCTCAGCTACTCTGGAGCTTCACAGAACGCATGTAAAAAAAGTACTGGGCATCCTCAGAACACATGGATTGTATGTAAAAGCCGAGAAATGCGACTTTGAGAAGACGACAATCCAATTCCTTGGACTCATCATCACCACTAATGGGGTAGCTATGGATCCTCAAAAGGTGAAGGCTATCCTTGAGTGGCCGGCTCCATCTGATAAGAAGGGTGTTCAGAGGTTCATCGGCTTCGCAAATTTCTACAGGAGATTTATAAAAAACTTCTCTAGCATTGTAGTGCCTATCACCCAGTTAACCCGCCAACATACCAGATTCCAGTGGTCCGTAGAAGCACAAACTGCCTTTGATCAACTGAAGCTCCTCTTTACCTCTGCACCTATCTTACAGCATCCGGATCCTACCTTACCCTATGTCCTGGAAGTTGATGCCTCCGAAGTAGCCACGGGGGCAGTTCTTTCCCAACGTCAGGGGCCCAAAGCCCTACTTCATCCCGTGGCCTTCTCTTCGCGGAAGATGAGTCAGCCGGAGAAGAACTACGATGTGGGGGATCGGGAGCTCTTGGCGATTAAGACTGCACTGGAGGAATGGAGATATCTCCTGGAGGGTGCCGTCCACCCTATATTAATCTTTACAGACCATAAAAACCTAGAATATCTCCGCACGGCCAAGCGACTGAGACCCCGGCAGGCTCGATGGGCTCTATTCTTTTCTAGGTTTAACTTCCATATCACCTTCCGCCCAGGGTCTAAGAATGGAAAAGCCGACGCCTTGTCCCGAATGTTCCCTGATACCCCGGAAGAGGTCTCACCCAGTCCAATTCTGGCCCCTCAAAATTTCCTCTTGATCCAGCCTGATTTAAGGATTTCAATTGAGCAGGCATCCACCCAGTGCACAGAGGCAGAAATCTCCTCTCTAAGAAGCCAGGAGGGGCTCCTTTGGCATCAAAACAAAATTTTTGTCCCACAGCAAGCCAGGCTTCAGGTTTTAAGAACTTTTCATGACCACCAATTGGCTGGCCACTTTGGGGTCCGAAAAACGACCGAACTGGTCCAACGGTCTTTATGGTGGCCCACTCTGAGATCCGATTGTAAGGAGTATGTCAATTCCTGCACAACATGCCAGCGGAATAAGGGGTCCAACGCTAAATCCTGGGGCCTGTTAAGGCCTCTGCCAGTCCCGGAACAGCCTTGGAAGAACATTTCATTAGACTTTATCGTGGATTTACCCCCCTCAGAAGAATTCACAACCATCTTGGTAGTAGTAGACCGACTATCCAAGATGGCACACTTCTTGCCAATGATGGGCACACCTTCCGCCATGGACACAGCAAAAACTTTCATCAAAGAAATAGTCAGATTGCATGGTGTACCAGACAGCATTGTGTCAGATAGAGGTGTTAAATTCACCTCTAGGTTCTGGAGGAACCTTTGCAAATTGCTGTCAATTGAAACATGTTTTTCCACAGCCTACCATCCCCAGAGCAATGGTCAAACGGAAAGGACTAACCAAACGCTAGAACAGTATCTAAGATGTTTTTGTTCCTTTTCTCAGGACGATTGGATTTCATTATTGCCCTGTGCGGAATTCGCATACAATAACTCTGTGCACGCTCAGTCGCCCTTCTGGGCGAATTATGGCTACCATCCCTCATTTCTACCCAATATCATTCCCGAATCTTCAGTTCCGGCAGTTCAGGACAGAATAAATTTCATTCAAACCAATTATCAAATTCTCCAGGATACAATGCGGAAAGCCCAAGAAGGGTATAAGAAACAATATGACAAGAAAAGAAGAGGAAACCCTGCCTTTGAAGTGGGGGACAAAGTGTGGCTCTCATCTGCAAACCTCAAACTGCCATGTCCATCCCGAAAGTTGGGGCCAAAGTTTGTTGGGCCTTTTGAAATTAAACGCAAAATAAATCCAGTAGCCTTCGAACTTGCCTTACCTGAATCTTATAAGATCCACCCTGTATTTCATGTTGCACTACTTAAACATGCCATTTCTAGTTCTTTTCCAGGGAGAGAAGAAGTACCCCCGCCTCCAGTTCTGGTAGGAGACGAGACTGAATTTGAAGTGGAATCCATCCTTGACTGTCGACGGAGAGGTAGGACAATTCAGTTCTTAATTAAATGGAAAGGATATCCACCCGAGGAGAGCTCCTGGGAACCCGAGGCCAATGTACATGCCCCTAGATTCCTCCGAGAGTTTTGGGCTAAATACCCTGAGAAAATGGCCCAAATGGGCATCCGGAGGCTGCCCGTCAGGGGGGGGCACTGTCAGGGAATCAACAGAAGGAGAAGGGCTTTAAGACCCAGAATCTCTGTCAGGAGAAGGAGTTTAGGACCCAGTATCCCTGCCAGCAGGTCACATGGGCCTATATAAGGAAGTCTGCTAGTGTCTGCAGTTGCTGGTTTGTCTTCAGCTCTCCCTGTGTTCCTGTGTCCTGTATTATCTGCTGATCTGATCTCCTGTGTACCGACCCGGCTTGTTTTGACCTGCTCTTCCTGATCCTCTGGCTTGACCCTTTTGGCTTGCACCTGACTTCTTCCTGCCTGCTCCCAGCATCTGACCCCGGCCTGGCTATTTGACTCTGCTTATCCTGCTCCCTGTACTAAGACGCAGCTTATCTTAGGTCATTCTGATCCTGGACTGTCTCTCTGTGAATGACCCCTGGCCTGGCACCCGGCTCCGCTATTCAGTTCTTCCACTGGACTCCTGGACCTTCCAAGCACGCCTGTCTCCGGCACCCGTGCTTCTGTGGGCACCACACCTGCTGTTCCACCTTCAGTGGTGTGCTGCGCTCGGCCGCAAGGGGAGCCCTCCCAGCATCTCGGCCTCCTACCAAGTTACTGACACAAACATTACTGTGGATCCATGATAGTACCCCCCTCTTACGAGGCCTCCCCCTCCCCCGATTGTTGTGAGAGAAGTCTGCCCACGGGAGTAGAGAGGACCAATCGTCATGATGAGCAGAAACTAAGGTGCTTAAACTCCTGATTAACCATCTGTCTGTCAATTTGATTGAGGGTGGTAAGAAGAGGAAAAATCCAAGACAATATTGAGGTATTTGCAAAAAGCTCTCCAAAAACTAGACGTAAATTGGACGGCCTGTAGGAAACAATATGAGAAGGAACCCCATGGTGGCAGAAGATTTTTCGAACAAAAATGGGAACCAAAGCACATGCAGAAGGGAGACCAGGACGAGGAACAAAATGAGCCATCTTGGAGAAACGATTGATTACAACCCAAATGACCGTATTATTCTCAGACAGTGGGAGATCGGTGATAAAATCCATGGCAATGTGAGACCAGGGCTCCTTAGGAATGGGCAAGGGCATCAGAAGACAAGCAGGGGCTTGTGTGGAGGATTTAGACTGAGCACAGACATGACAAGCCTTAACACAGTCTTTGACATCTGAGCAGAGATTCGGCCACCAGTAGTGGCAACTGATGAGCAGGAAGGATCGGAGAAACCCAGCATAACCTGCCACCTTGGAATCATGTTACCAATGGAGGATCTTAGCTCTTAGCTGGGGATGAAGGTCTTGACAGGAGCAATTTTTGACTCCAGGGTGGTAGAATGGGCAACAGTGCATGAGGTCGGAACGATTGGCTCATATTCAGGGGTGGAATCCTCGTTCAAAGTGTCAAATGACCTAGAGAGTGCATCAGCCTGACCGTTGCAGGGACCATGTTTGTATGTAACTGTGAAATTAAAACAGGAAAAGAATAGACTCCACCTGGCCTGTCTGGAATTCAGACTTTTGGCATTCTGTAAGTACTGTAGATTCTTATGATCAGTAAAAATTGTTATGGAGTGAGGGGAACCCTCCAAGCAGTGGCGGCTGGTGCTCAAAATTTTTGGGGGGGCGCAAACAAACAGCCTCACTGTGCCATCAACGCTGCCACTGTGCCCATTAAATGCTGCCACTGTGCCCATCAAACGCTGCCACTGTGCCCATTAAATGCTGCCACTGTGCCCATCAAACGCTGCCACTGTGCCCATCAAACGCTGCCACTGTGCCCATCAAACGCTGCCAGAGTGCCCCTCAAACGCTGCCAGAGTGCCCCTTCAAGTGCTGCCAGAGTGCCCCTCCAAGTGCTGCCAGAGTGCCCCTCCAGGTGCTGCCAGAGTGCCCCTCCAAGTGCTGCCAGAGTGCCCCTCCAAGTGCTGCCAGAGTGCCCCTTTAAGTGCTGCCAGAGTGCCCCTTTAAGTGCTGCCAGAGTGCCCCTCCAAGTGCTGCCAGAGTGCCCCTCCAAGTGCTGCCAGAGTGCCCCTCTAAGTGCTGCCAGAGTGCCCCTTTAAGTGCTGCCAGAGTGCCCCTTTAAGTGCTGCCAGCGTGCCCCTCAAGTGCTGCCAGAGTGCCCCTTTAAGTGCTGCCAGAGTGCCCCTTTAAGTGCTGCCAGAGTGCCCCTTTAAGTGCTGCCAGAGTGCCCCTCAAGTGCTGCCAGAGTGCCCCTTTAAGTGCTGCCAGAGTGCCCCTTTAAGTGCTGCCAGAGTGCCCCTTTAAGTGCTGCCAGAGTGCCCCTTTAAGTGCCCCTCCAAGTGCTGCCACTGTGCCCCCTGCTTGCCCTCTGCACTTACCTTGTCTCGATGTGCAGCTGGTGATGGCGTCAGGCGGCGAGCGGTGTCTCATCATCCGAGGTCTTCTTCTCCCGCGCTCCTCCTGTCTTCTGCTATCGTCCGTCCGAGGTCTTCTTCTCCCGCGCCTGTCTTTTGCTATGATTGGACGCCTAGCGTCCAATCACAGCGCCTGTGACTTCAGCCAATCAGGTTACAGGTAACAGACCTGGCAACCTGATTGGCTGAGAGGCGGGTCTGTGTTAGGGAAGCGATGTATTCGCTTCTCTAACACAATACTGTGTAATCAGCGAACGCACAGCCGTGCGCCCGCTGTTTACACTTAGGGAAGCCTATTAGAGCACACCGCACCGCTCTAATAGGGTCCCCTATTAGAGCTTACAGCTCTAATAGGGGCGCTTCCCGCAACACCCCCCCCCCACTGTAATTCAGATGCCCGGCGCCCGATCAGGGGCCGGACACCTGAATAGGGGGCGGCAGAGGTGACAATAGATAGGTTCATGCAATGCATGAATCTATCTATTGGTGATAGAGCGGTGCATACTGCACTGTGCCCGGCGCCCTTAAAGGGACATGTTTAAATAATTTTTTTTATTTTTTTTTGAACTTTTTTTTTTATTTTTTTAACTGCAAGGGGGGGGGGGGGGGGGCCGCGCCTGGGCGCCCCCTATGGACGGGCCGCCACTGCCTCCAAGAGATGACTCCACTCCTCTAACACCAATTTAATTGCAAGAAGTTCCCGATCACCAATAGCATAATTTCTCTCTGACTGAGAATTTTTTGGGGAGAAGAATGCACATGGATGACATCTCTTCTCAAAGCATGGAAGAAGCACAGCTCCCACCCCCATTGAAGAAGCGTACACACGAAGGGACAATCCCGCGGGATTATCCTCTGGACTCAAGTCCAGCGGACAATCCCCTCGTGTGTGGGCAGATCCCGCGGACTTTTTGGCGCCAAAGTCGGCGGACTTTTTGGCGCCAAAGTCCGGCAAAGTTTTAAGTTTGGTTTTAAAATTATCCGCTGGACTTGGCAGTCCGGCGGACAATCCCGCCGTTAGTAGGCTAGTCCGCGGGACTTTTGAAAATGAACGGACTTGCCGCTCATCGGCAAGTCCGTTCATTTAGCACGTGACTTCAGGTTACGTAGCTAGCGCAGGCAGTAAATGCCGCCGCGCTAGCTCCGTGACCTGGCATGGATTTAAAGGGAATCCCCACGCCGAAAAACGGCGTGGGGGTTCCCCCCAAATCCATCTCAGACCCTTATCCGAGCACGCAGCCCGGCCGGCCAGGAAAGGGGTGGGGACGAACGAGCGCCCCCCCCCCTCCTGAGCCGTACCAGGCCGCGTGCCCTCAACATGGGGGGTGCCCTGGGGAAAGGGGGGCCGTGCGGCCCCCCCACCCCAAAGCACCTTGTCCCCATGTTGATGAGGACAAGGGCCTCTTCCCGACAACCCTGGCCGTTGGTTGTCGGGGTCTGCGGGCGGGGGGCTTATCGGAATCTGGGAGCCCCCTTTTATAAGGGGGCCCTCAGATCCCGGCCCCCCACCCTATGTGAATGAGTATGGGGTACGATGTACCCCTACCCATTCACCTAAGGTGTAAAATGTAAAGTACAAAAACACACACACTTTTGAAAAAATATTTTATTGCACTGCTCCGGGGGTCTTCTTCCGTCTTGGGGGTCTTCTCGCCGGACTCCTCCGCCATTTACCAAGCTCTTTTACCGAGCGGAGAAGTCCGGCTACCTTCTTCGTCGTCGTCGCCGCCGTCGTCTGGGGGTCTCGATCCGCCTTCGGGGGTCTTCCGGGGTCTTCCGGGGGTCTCTTCTGTTCTTGCGGCGGTCGTCGTCTTCCGCGCCGCCGGCGCCTTCTTCTTCTTGTTCTTCTTCTTGTTCCGATGTTGACCCGTCGCTGTCTCTGCCCGGAATGGCAGAGCCGCGCTGCGCTGGGACTTATATAGGGACATGGGGACAGGGTCACATGCTCATGTCACATGGTGACCCCGCCCCCTTGCGATGTCACAGTCCCGGAGGATGCTGGGACTGTGACATCACAAGGGGGCGGGGTCACCATGTGACATGAGCATGTGACCCTGTCCCCATGTCCCTATATAAGTCCCAGCGCAGCGCGGCTCTGCCATTCCGGGCAGAGACAGCGACGGGTCAACATCGGAACAAGAAGAAGAACAAGAAGAAGAAGAAGAAGAAGAAGGCGCCGGCGGCGCGGAAGACGACGACCGCCGCAAGAACAGAAGAGACCCCCGGAAGACCCCGGAAGACCCCCGAAGGCGGATCGAGACCCCCAGACGACGGCGGCGACGACGACGAAGAAGGTAGCCGGACTTCTCCGCTCGGTAAAAGAGCTTGGTAAATGGCGGAGGAGTCCGGCGAGAAGACCCCCAAGACGGAAGAAGACCCCCGGAGCAGTGCAATAAAATATTTTTTCAAAAGTGTGTGTGTTTTTGTACTTTACATTTTACACCTTAGGTGAATGGGTAGGGGTACATCGTACCCCATACTCATTCACATAGGGTGGGGGGCCGGGATCTGAGGGCCCCCTTATAAAAGGGGGCTCCCAGATTCCGATAAGCCCCCGCCCGCAGACCCCGACAACCAACGGCCAGGGTTGTCGGGAAGAGGCCCTTGTCCTCATCAACATGGGGACAAGGTGCTTTGGGGTGGGGGGGGCCGCACGGCCCCCCTTTCCCCAGGGCACCCCCCATGTTGAGGGCACGCGGCCTGGTACGGCTCAGGAGGGGGGGGGGGGGGGGCGCTCGTTCGTCCCCACCCCTTTCCTGGCCGGCCAGGCTGCGTGCTCGGATAAGGGTCTGACATGGATTTGGGGGGAACCCCCACGCCGTTTTTCGGCGTGGGGAGTCCCTTTAAATCCATGCCAGGTTACGGAGCTAGCGCGGCGGCATTTACTGCCTACGCTAGCTACGTAACCTGAAGTTACGTTCTAAATGAACGGACTGCTCCGTGTGTGGGCAAGTCCGTTCATTTTCAAAAGTCCCGCGGACTTTGGCCGGCGGATTGTCCGCCGGAGAAGTCCGGGTGTGTGGGCAAGTCCGCACGTGTGTGGGCAAGTGTGTGGGCAAGTCCGGCGGATTGTCCGTGTGTGGGCACGCTCGGAAAGTCCGGCGAAGCCAGATGGAAAGTCCGGCGGATTGTCCGCTGGACTAAGTCCGCCGGCAAAAGTCCGCACGTGTGTACGCGGCATATGATATAGCCTGGGTCTCTGGGATGGACAGAGGGTAGGCACGACCCCTGGGCAGTGTTGCTCCGGGAACAAGGTCAATAGCACAGTCAAAGGGCCTGTGAGTAGGAAGCACCTCAGCTGATTTCTTGCAGAACACATCCCGGAAATCGCTGTATGCAGCGGGAAGATCTGAAGATACAGATGTGGTAGCCATGAGAAGGCTTTCCTTGGAGGCTACCTTGAGAAGGCAGGATGAGAAACATGAGGGACCCCAAGCCAGGATCTGCCCAGAAGCCCAGTCCACATGTGGAGAGTGGAGCTGTAGCCAAGGAAGGCCCAATACAATGGGGTTGAGGCCTTGAGTAGAATAAGGAAGGATATCAACTCCTGGTGGAGTATCCCTACAGACATCTTAATAGGGAGAGTCTGGAAGCGGATAGGGCACCTGGGGAGAACAGTGCCATTAATTGCCAAGACTGCAAGTGGCGTAGTGAGAGGCGAAAGGGTAAGCTTTATGGAAGAAGCAGTTCTCCTGTTCATAAAATTGCCAGCAGCCCCGGAATCCAGGTATGCAAAGATCGATTGAGGGAAAGCACCTACATGAAGGAAAATCGGAAGAAGAAGACGAGAAGGTGATGTTTCTGGGTCCAATACTCCACCTTCCAGATGTATTAGACCCGAGCGTTTCCCAGACGAAACGAGTAGGAGTCATGAAAATTTCCCTTGCCCCCACAATAGATACACAAGCCCAGAGTTCAGCACCTAGCACATTCTTCAGGGGTTAGCCTGGTCTGACCCAGCTGCATAGGTTTCTCAGCAGGCAGAAGATGCTCCACGGGATGAAGGGAGGGGAGCTCAGACTGGCTAGGGCCCAGGGAGTGCTGGTGTCTTTTTTTTTTCTAGGGAGCTCTCCTGAAAACGAATATCGATCTGGTTACACAAGGAAATTACATCGTCCAGACCAGCGGGGATGGCTCTTCCCGCTAAATTGTTTTTCACTCGGTCAGAGAGGCCATGTAAAAAGGTTGCAACTAGGGCCTCATTGTTCCAGCTCCACTCAGCTGTGAGGATATGAAACTGAAGAGCATATTGTCCCACTGGAGAAGATTATTGGCGAAGACGTAAAAGGGTACTGGCCGCTGAAGAAACCAAGCCGGTTCCTCAAAGATGTTTTGAAAGAGCTTCAAGAAGTCGGTCAGGCTGGAAACCACAGGACCATTCTTCTCCCACAGGGGAACAGCTTTCCCACGGCGTAGAATCTAAGAGCCAGCAGCAGGATATACATGGACACTCTCCCAAAATTGGAAGCCCAGGAGTCGGATGGAAGGGGGGGGTCAGGGGGGCCATCATGATTTCTTGCACCGGGGCCCTGAAGGTTCTAATTACGCCCCTGCTGTGAGAAGCCAGCTTCTTTAGCAATGACCTTTTGTGCCTTACCCTTAATTTTCTGAGATACTGAATTCTGGGTTTTCACTAGCTGTAAGCCATAATCATCAAAATTAAAAGATATAAATGCTTGAAATATATCATATATCACCCTGTGTGTAATGAATCTATATAATATATGAGTTTCACTGTTTGAATTGAATTACTGAAATAAATAAACTTTTTGATGATATTCACATTTTTTGATTTTTTCACATATATATATGTGTGTATATATTGTGACAGAGTGATATGTGTGTATATATTGTGACTGTCCCTATGCAAATAGATTGAAAAGGGACAAAGAGTTTGCATATCTGCTGACTACAAAGCTAAAGAGTATAGATTTTAAATGGAGAAAGCTGCTCTGGCAAATTTCTCTAGATTTTGCTATCTCCGGATGGGGCTCTTTAGTTTGGAGATCCTTAAAAGTCTTGGGTGGGATGGGATCTCCAACCCTGTGTCCGGTTGTTGGACAACCAGCAGCCCATATAATGAGGAGCTAGTGAGTTAGTGAGAGCGGTAGGAGGTGGGGTGTGAGCAGCTTGCTGCTGTTTAAAGACAGACCCCTGTCCGGAAAACTGTCTGCCCTGTGGGAGACTGCAGCCTGTGTAAGGGGGATTCTATGCCCATGGACTGGGAAAGGCTGGCCAGCTTTGAGAGTCTGGAAGACTAAGGAAGCCAGTGAGTCCAGGGGGCTGGAAGGAATCGAGAAGTCTGTTGGGAGCAAGCAGAGGTACTGCTGAAAAGAGAGAGCCAGGTGGCTCGGTATGTTTTGTTATTTATATCTGTTAAATTAAATTAAACCCCCTGCGTGGGAATCCTGGATGTACTTTTGTTTTTTTTTCCTTTTTAATAAATGTGGGCTACCAGGCCCTAAACGACGATGCCTGTGTGACGTGGACTCACTGCACAAAAACCACTGAGCTAAACAATTATCGCAATATATCTATCTCTCTATCATTTCAAAGATACAGTATTTTCTTTTGAAACATAGATGTTGCAGATGCTTCAGTCCAATGTTTCAGATTGCTTCTGTATGCAAGGAGTCTGTTATACAGCAAATAAACATAACCTAATTACATACTGTTAACAAGTAGTGTGTATTTTGCACATTGAAGATGCAGAGCTGTTGATTGGTTTAGTATGTGAAATTTTATAGAGTAAAGTTAAATGTACAGAGTCTTTATAAATCAGGGAAAACCGTCATTAACCTCTTAATGCTAAGCAAATTAACAACTTGACAGCTATTACCTCATTGTGCAGCACTCTGATTTCATTACCATCAAGAGGTTAAATTACTCATCAGTGTGAGATTACAACCAGCCATTTAGTTTCACTTCTATAGAGGCAATTCATAACAACTGTATTGCCTCTATAGGCTCAGCCACTAAATCTATAACACAGACAAGACATTATTACAAGAAAGAAAAATGTTACTGAAGTACAGGTTACCCCACAAAGTATACAAAACTAAGTGGAGAATTTACAGTAATGGTGCTGGCAGTATTAGCAACACTTAACATCACAGCTTGCTATAACTTGAAGGATTGCTCAATGCAGAGAATTTACATGGAGATCAGTGACAATAGCTTCTGGCTTAGCATTCCTTATCTGGAGCTATGAGGATTAGCAAGTACTTAGAAATGCCCTATTAAGCCTAGCCAATAAACACTAGTACACACTGTTGCAATTAAAGCTTGCAGCCAGATTTTAACTGATTCCACCATAGCAGTAGCTTAATTTAATTCAGTTCCTCAGTACTCAGATAACATATAGAAGGCCTTTATGCAACAACCATCACTATTAGTTGGATCAGAAAAATATATTGTGCATACCTTAGTCTGGGGCAATATAGCATCAACAGCCTATAGAAACAAGAGGACCACAGACAGATCAAGGGAAAACAGGTGTATAGGCGCTGCAACCTTCAAACATAACAGCTCCACCCAGTGCTCAGACCTCGAAGCTGCTGACACCTCCAACGTACCAGAGTAAGGAAAGGGATGGGCGGCACTCAAGATGAAATCCTAACATGGGTATTTCTTTATAAAGTAAACATGCACAATGAGTTAAAAACAGCCTATGTGTTTTGGACGTTAGTCCTTAGTCATGACTAAGGACTAATGTCCGAAACGCGTAGGCTGTTTTTAGAACATTGTATATGTTAAAGTAGGCCTGGTTCACATCAATGCAGGTTGCAGCTTGCATATTCCAGGTGCATTTTGCGTTTTTCAATACATTTTTTTGAAGTCTATGAAACAAAAAAAAAAGTCCCTGGCCCTTTCCAAAAAATGCACAGATGTGAACTTGACCCATAGAAAACCATGTTAAAAGGACTGTAGTGTGTGTGTTTCTGTAAAACTGAAAACGCACTAAAAAATGTACAGGTGTGAACCAGGCCTCAATAAAGAAATACCATTGATTGAATGTCATCTTGAGTGCTGCTAATCCCTTTTCTTACACCGACAGGTCAGGCAGTGATTTTCAAGGTTGGCATGCAGGCTCCTGCTGGTCTTGAGGGATACATCAAAGTAAGAAAAACTTGTCCTTATATTGTTCTCCACTGGGATAAGCAGTTGCTGCAGTATCAGCCAGTTTTGTTATCCTCATCCTCTTTGCACTTGCCTAACAGGGTGCTCTGCTCCACAGTCTATTGGCAGGCCAATATGACTGCCAACATGATCTAATGTGACACCAGGTGCACAGAATTGCCCTGTATGGTGGGAATTCTCCATTTTCTCTTATCCTGGAAATTCTCTACAACATAGTTATATCACCTTCCATGGATGTACAAATAAGGGCAACTATTAGCAGTGCTCCACACAGTGGCTCTAGGAAGAAATATTTTGTAGTCTTGACTTTGTATAAAGCATTCTACTGCAGTACCATGCGATCTAGTGCAGTCAAATACACTGCATTTACAGTCTGTGTTTGGAGTTGCATCAAGAATATCTTGACACCAAAGGCAGATTGCTCACCCAGTGTGTTTTGAATGTGATGTGGGAAATGTGCCTTTTTCCACACCGCATTCTGGAGTGAACTGGCCCAAAAGGTTTTCTTCAAATGTTTTCTTTAAATCTTATATTTATATTCCACGTAGTTTGAAGTCTAAAAGATTGTTAGTTTCTAAGACCTGAGAATCTATTATGCTAGTATAAAAGTATATGCAAACAGATTCAATTAATATAGAATAAAAGACGTATACAGTACATCATGCAAATATTCTCAAAATAAATGTTGACAGAGCCGACCCACAAAATCTAACACCCTGAGACAAAGCCATAAGTCCTAAACTGTGCTTTGCCCAAGCAGGGTAGATCAACAGCTTCTCTTACCTTCCCTTTGCTCCCACTCTGCTCCATTTAGCTGCCAGGAATGTAGGAAATAACCAATACTCCCATTTTGCTCAAAGGAATAGCTGGTAATTCATGTTTAGCCACTCAGGCATCCAGTTGAATGTCTATTGATTAAAGTGTGACTAAACCTAGGACCCTGCATTCACTATATCTGGTCTCCCACAGTACACAGAACATGGAAATGCATACATTTTCTCATGAGCAGTATATAGCAGTCTTGTGACTTCTATCAGGGTCCAGCTGAGCACTGGTTCGAGCTTGTAGGAGTAGTTTTCATTCTCCTCTGATTATCACATGAGGCTGCAGGACCCCTGACCCTCAGTCTGGATAGTGCTGATTGGCCCTGTGCTGATCACATGCCCCCTTCCAAATGAAAAAAAACTCTCTAGCAATACACACCAAACTGAGCATGTGCAGAGTGCCCCGTGCCTCTGTACTATCAGCAGATGGATTGATGACAGTAAAAGAAGGGGAGGATCAGAGAAGACAGGATCAAACAGCCTTTTTACACAATGTGGAGGATTAACCATTTAGGTTTCGCAGTGTGTATAACAAGCATGCTTCATTGCATATACTGACTGATTATACTGTTGTGGGTTTGGTAACACTTTAACAATGTGATTATACTTTCTATGGAGGTTAAAGCGTAGTTCCACCTATTTAAAAGTCAGCAGCTACAAAAAGTGTAGCTGTTGACTTTTAATAATCAGACACTCGCCTGTCCCACGGTCCAGCGATGCGGACGCACAAAGCCCCGCTCCTCTCCCCCTCCTCTCTGCGGCGCCGGCCTTCTAACTGTGGCTTCACAGCTGGGCGCACAATGCACATGGGCGAGCCACGCCGCGTGCTGTGATTGGCCAGGCAATCTTCTGGGACCTGAAGATTGCAGGGAGGGAGGAGGGAAAGGTGATGTTCCTTCCGGCACCAGGGGAGGAAGTGGGAGCTGGGTGCCTGTAAAAATAGGATACCCCCCCCCCCCCCAAAAAAAACAACATGCCAAATGTGGCATGTCAGGGGGTCACCAACACTTAAAGTTCCATTTTTGGGTGGAACTCGACTTTAAGGTCATGTATCTACTTTTGAATTAACTATTTCCTTTTTCAAGCAATAATGATACATTTGGTTTTTATTTCAGCCATGTAATCCAAAACCCATTTCTTAATCTAAGTTTAAAGTATAACTAAGGGCAAACCTTTTTTTTTTCGATTTGAATAGTGGAGTGGAGAGCGATTAGAACACCTGTCATGACGTTATTGCTGTCTTTGCCCCCATTAGGGAAATCCACCCTCTAATTTTGTAATGTTTACCTTATCACCAAAAGTGAAAGTGAAAAAAATCCCAAATTTTGGTTTGTCCACAGAACAGTGATAGAGAGTAAAACTTCCCATGGGGAAAATAGTTCTGGTGACAACCAGGGATTTCCTCACTTTGAGGGATTTTCTCTCATTTCCTGTTTTGGCTACGGGACAGGAAGTAAAGAGAAATAGATAGCAAAAAAAAACAAGCTGACAGGAAAAGAACAAGAGATCTTCTCTTGCGTCATTGATGAGCTGGATCAGCATCCAATAAGCTGCTGCAGACTTAGGTAGACCAACCTTGCGCAGTCCTGTTATGCTACTCCCAACTTTCCATCTATGCCCCCGAGATCTTCTAAGACTCTAGAGACAGGCCTGCTTAGAAGCTATAAATTATATATCTGTTAAGATTGAAAAACTTGAGCATATGTATTCCATAAAATGTTTACACAGCTATATTTCTTCAACTGAAGGCAAATAATAATAATACAGAGCCATTCTTAGCAGCAATAAAGCATTGTCAGCTTTATTAATCCCAGTGCCCATTTCCTCTTCTGTCAAAAACAATAAAATCCATTGTTATTTGTACTAACAAAACATTGAAGAAGTTACTGTTTCTTGCAGAGAACATTCATTTCTCTTGCAGGTAATAATAAAAACATAGTTAGCATTTTTACTGACAAAGTATCTAGGGTTTGCTAGTTATGCAATAAATACATGAAGATTTATTTTCTTTGCCTGTCCTTACCTGCCTTATGAATCTTCCTTTTAGCTATGAGAGATTCTGTAGAGTATTTCCAAGACCCAGGGTGCCTTGACTTCACAACCTATAATACATTGCAAATTAAGAGAATACCATTTTCCTATAAAGATGCAAATTCTTGGCTGAAAATATGTTTAGGCAGAAAACAATAGCATACAATAACATTTTTTAAAAACTTTTATATAATAAATATACAAAAATTATTGTATAGGAGAAAGTAATATTAATGATTGTTGCTGGCAAACAAAGTACTAGTTGTACCCTTTATCTGTTTAATCCTGTTTATTGTTCCTGGGGATTGTCCCTGGCAATGGTGTAAGTGGATCCAATAATCAGGGTTATGAATTTCTAGCCAGTAGGAGGTTTATTGTTAGTGGTGCATGCTGGGTAATGACATACAAATTGTGGTGACCTTCCAGAAGCTCACTTACCTCCCAAGCTTTGTCATGGGAGGATAAATACTACTGATCCAGATCTCCTATGCCTGTTGTCTGGGGAGGTCACATGTGCTATGCTGTAAGGAGCAAAGCCTGGGTCTGAGGCCTAAGCTCAGACTGCTTAGTGGAGGTAGTTTTCCCAGAAGGAGTGGATATGATGCTGGGAAGGAGCACCAAGGAGGAACTTTGGCTGTTGGAGGTTCTTGCAAAACTGGATTTTTGCTTGGATATCACAGGTAGTATGGTGCCTTACCTAGGGAGTTTAGATTGCATCTGCACTAGTCAAGTGTTTGAGACTCAGTGTTTTACCTGTGAAGACTGTAAAAATAATTCTGGAGTTTGATGTATTCTTTGAGTTTTCTGTGCCCTAACTTTTTCTCCTGGGAGCTTATTAGAGCTAAATAAACTATATTTTCTGTCAAAAGAGGGACTGGGACCCTGAGGTGAGATGTCATCCCACCTGACCACTTGGGGGTCCCAAATAACTTCTCTGGGTTAATTGCTTTTGATTTCTTGAAACCACCCTGTCTGGTCTCTCCCAGCCACCGGTGATGATTCCACCATCATCCATCATAATTGCAGAAATGTTTTTCCCACTGGTGACAGTTCTATCATTTATTATTATTATACAGGATTTATATAGCGCCAACAGTTTGTGCAGCACTTTACAACATTAAGGCAAACAGTACAATGCAATACAATTCAATACAGGAGGAGTCAGGGGGCCCTACTTGTTAGAGCTTACAATCTAGAAGGGAGGTATCAAGTGATACAAAAGGTAATAGCTGTGGGGGATGAGCTGATAAAGAAAATAAAAGTATAGTTGTTAGGTGGAGGCAGGATTGGCTTCTCTGAAGAAAAACATTTTCGGAGATCGCCTAATGCCGCGTACACAAGACCAGACTTTCCGACAGAAAAGGTCAGATGGAATAATTTCATCGGATATTCAGATCTTGTGTGGGCTTCATCTGACTTTTTTTTTAAAAAATTCAGACGGACCTAGAAATAGAACATGTTTTAAATATTTCCGACGGAATCAATTCCTATCGGGAAAACCGTTAGTCTGTATGCTATTCCGACGGAGCAAAAATGACGCAAGGGCAGCTATTGGCTACTGGCTACTGAACTTCTTTTTTCTAGTCCCGCCGGACGTGTTGTACGTCACCACGTTCTAAACGAACAGACTTGGTGTGATCGTGTGTAGGCAAGTCCGTTTCAGCGGAACTCCGTCGGAAAGATCGCCAGAGTTTATTCCGACGGAAAGTCTGGTCGTGTGTATGCGGCATTAAAGTGGCTAAAGTTGGAGAAAGTCAGAAAGATTAGGGTAGGGAATTCCAAAGGATGGGAGAGGCTCAAAAGAAGTCCTGGAGGCGATTATGGGAGGAGGTAATGGGGGAGCTAGAGAGCAGGAGATCATGGGAGGAACAAAGAGAACGATTTGGTTGGTATTTTGAGACTAGTGATGTAGCTGGGGGCAGAGTTCTTGATGGCTTTGAAAGTTCTTGTTAGTATTTTCAATTTAATTTGTTGGGTCAGTGGCAGGAAATGGAGGGATTGGCAGAGAGGGTAGCAGACACTGAGCGGTTTGAAAGGTTCACCATAATGACAGAAATGTCCCTTCTCTGACAGCATCTTTTCATATCTAGAGTCAGGTTCTGGCAGTATCAGTATTGGCATCATGTGCAACAGAAGGCAAGGTATCCCAAAATACTCTTCTGTTCACCCCATTCAGTGATGTATTCAGAGTGCTTTCTTGCTTCTTTCCTCAGGGATATAAGCTTTAACAAATGGTCTGCCACCTTATTTCTAAATATTTACAGGAGGCTGGGTGGCTGGTGTACTGACATCCCACAACTTCCAAAATAAAAAATGGTGTTCTCTTGTAAAGCGATATTCAATAGACTCAATAAACCTTATTGGTGAAGTACATCAGTGCTAAATATTTACAATTCATAACAATTCATAATATATTCCTTCAATAATATATTAAATAAAGTGCAATCATGCAAAAATAAAGTGCAAATATGATGTATATAAGGAAAAATTATCCAGAAAAGAGTCCGTATAATTATAGTCTAAAATTACTCCTTTAGTCCTCCAGTGGTAATCACCCAGTGCTCCCCTTTCAGGTCAATAAATATAGCCTCTTACCAAAATATTAGACCTAATACAGGTCAATAATCGCCTTAGTGAGCTTCACCTCTCACTTTAGGTTTGGGCTACTCCAGCATTTTTCAACCGCCTTTATAATGGTATTACTAGGAAGTACCACACAGACTTCTCCTCAGCAGCATTAGACCAGATAAACGTCATGGCAATGAGAAGCAGAAAAACTCATTGCGCAACATCCAGTAAAATTAGCAAATGTTTATTTAAAATTCTACTTACAGCAGCGAGGCTAAAACAAGCATTGGAAAATACAATCTGTCCTACACCCTCTGCATGTGTGTTGACCTCACCCCTATTTCCTATGCCTTGCCTGACATACGTTTTATCGTAACAGACATCTTCTGTGAGGCAGTGGGGATAGCGATGCGTACAGGGGGGAGACCAAATGCGCAAACCACCAAGGGGGGATCAATATAGAAATCTAAGTAAAAACAGAAATGCCGCAGCCACCATTAAAGTGTTCCCACACCAATAGTAAATGAAAAAGTAAGAAATGTGGCGCTTGCAAGATAAATGAACAATACCAAAAATCACAGTAAAATGCACTACAATTAAATTATGTGGAATAAATTAATATCATATATATATATAAATATATAAAAATCGAGTGCTTGAAACAATTATTAAAATTCTTGATAAAAATGATTCAGAAAAATTCTAAGAAAAATGTGGCGCTTTCATCTAGGCCCAGAAACCAATCCTAAGGGGGAGGAAACTCCAAAGAACGGTTCCACAGAAGCGTCTACTTATTAATATCAATATTCCAGTATATATAGCAACAATGTATTGGACCGTGCTATATCAATATGTATGAGATAATTCAAATAAATCAATCCAAAGTGAGGAAATAACACATAAATTCGTGAAGTGAATAAATAAAATAAATAAATGATGAAGTGTATGAATAAATATAAGTGGTGAAAACGCCCAACACGATGCGTGAATTAATAAAAAATGGGTATAAAAATTTCTGAATGGTACACAAATAACTATGTGCTAATAAATGTGCAAAAATGCAAAAAAATGCAATTATTGCAAAGATTAATAAATAGGTGCAAAAAAAGGGGGGTTAATCCAATTGATGCAAAAAAATGCAAAAAATAGCAAAAAAATGTGCAAACAAGCATGTAAAAAAGAAGCAAACACAACCATCTAAGAATGTGAAAATCCAAATAGTGACTGTGTTAATAAATAAATGTCCAGTGTCTTCAAAATTACTATACTACAATAAAGTGTCCAGTGCAATCAGGATTGCCATTAACAATAGAACTCCCATACACGATACAATCGACAGATCCTGTGTGATGGTTCCTCCTACTCAGAGTGCACTCTTTGTGTGGTGGTGGTGATCTCTTCCATGCAAGAAAGTGCCGAAAAAAATGTTTTCCCCAGTCTCTTACCTTTAGGCAAGAGGATAACCGCCTTTCAGTAACAGGAAGAAAAGGAGACAGATCACTTCCTTGTGGTTTCTCCAGATACGTGTCCTTACTGCCCTCTTAGATTGATTAGGGGATAGCGATACTCGCATAACTTCCCACAACTTCCACCATGCAAGCTCCCTAAAATTAGTGTGTTTTGTTTGCTTTTTAATGGCCATATTTATTATATCACATCTTAAGACAGAGCAATGATTCAAAAACTGGAAGCCTGTGCTTCATGCAAGCCATGGTAAAAGTAGGTTTTGTGTGGGGTAGCAGGTACAAACTGTGCAGGGGTGGGATTGTCAGCAGGAAATCATGGCCTTCTATTTTGTCCCACCCAAAGCCACCTGGGGCCTTTACATAATCTCTGCATGCTTGGTTATGCACCTTCCACAGTTCCAAATGATATGAAATCTGAAAGTTGCTCTTAAAGCGGAGGGCCACCCTAAAAAAAAAAATTGCATTAACATTCTTAAAAAAATGTAAAAAAAAAACATTTGTAAAATTTTTTTTTTTTAACTTACCAGAAACCCCTGTTGCTAGGCAGTCTTCCTAATCTGCCTCTTCCGATTCCACGGCGCTTCCTCCTCTTCGGCGAGCTGTCCCGTTGTGTTCTGGGACATGTGCGTGTACCAGAAAACAACTGGGCCATTCACAAAGCACTGCGCGACTCGCGCATGTGCAGTAGGAAATGGGCAGTGAAGCCGCAAGGCTGCCTGTTTCCCTTCGTTAAGATGGCGGCGCCGGCAGCCAATCCGATGGAGGGATCGGCCTCGGGAGGGCCGACATTGGGGGCTTGCTGGACAGGTAAGTTTCCTTATTAAAAGTCAGCAGCTACAGTGTTTGTAGCTGCTGACTTTTAAAAAATAAAAATCGTGGCCGGAACACCCCTTTGATAAAACAGCAGTGTCACTCACTAGTAGTGATAATTGTATCAGTTCGCCAGTTTGTAATTATATTAGGGCAATTTGCAGTGAGCAGATGTTCACCATAGTTCAGGGCAGTTCAGGGGAATGTGGTGAAGCATTACCTACCCCTTGTAATGGCTAAAAGCAAGTTCTATATGCATTTACTTTATGGCGTATAACATCATGGGGTCAGCTACAATGCTGTGTCACAATCCTCTAAACCAGTGGTTCTCAACCCGGGGGTTGGGACCCCCTCGGGGATCGAATGATGATTTGCCAGGGGTCCCGAATCATGGGCTGTTCCTGAAGCCCACACCGCTATCCCAGCCTTTTTGCGGCCACCCAGCAGGTCTATTCCTGGAGCCTGTGGCCGCCCAGCTGGGCTGTTTCTGGAGCCCGCGGCCGCCCTCTCAGCCTCTTCGCAGGCCCCCATTAATTTCACGGCATGGCTGGGCGGCAGAGACTAGAGGTCAGCTGACTGGTGAGAAATGTGAAGTGGGAGGGGCTGGAGGAGATCCTATCTCCTGATTTCGGATTAGGTGTCACTGCTACGTAACACCACAAAGTTGGAGACACAGTGAAGCCGGAGACACAGTGAGTAACACTACCTGTGAGTATAGTTGCCATTAAAAGGACTCAGGGAGCGCTAAATGTCTGCGGGTTAGGAGCGCAAATTACTTGTCTTGCCTTGGGTGCTGTCAACCTACACTATGAAAATAATTTTACTGTTAGAGGTCCCTACAACTTGGGACATTTTATCAAGGGGGTCACGGCACTAGTAGGTTGAAAACCACTGCTCTAAACCCTCTTCTCCTAAGTAAAAGATGGATCACACACAATTGCTGACCGCCAGTTCCCAAAGTGAATCCATAATGCGTTTGGTGGACTAGCTGTGCAGATTGCAAACATGTATTTCGAGAAACACATTTACAGAAAACCAGATTCTTTCTCATTTTTAACAGCTTTCATGTAAAAGGGAGACACATTTAAAATTTCTCACAGCTACAACCAAAGCAATACAATGAGCAAGAAATAAAGACTGTGCACTGCTTAACCACATGCCGACCGCGCTATAGTCAAAAGACGGCTACAGCACGGTCGGCTTATCCTGGGTGGACGTCCTACGGACGTCCTCCCAGAAACTTGTTCCCGCGCCCCCCCCCTTGGGCGTGCACTCGGGAACATCCGTGACTGCTGGGTCCCGAGGACCCGGCGCATCACGGATCACGGTAAACGGCCCCTGATAGCGGCCGTTTACCACGTGATCGCTCCATCAAATGACGGAGCAATCACATGTACACAAACCGGCGTCACGTCATGACGCCGGTTCCTCCCTCCCCTCTCTGTACCGATCGGTACAGAGAGGGGAGAAGCGCGCAGGGGGGGAGATGGGACCAGCGCTGTGGGCTGGATGTGTAGTGCCCACAGCGCTGGTCAGTGACAGCTACATTGCCACCACTGTGCAATGCTCTGCCACCACTGTGCAATACTCTGCCACCACTGTGCAATACTCTGCCACCACTGTGCAATACTCTGCCACCACTGTGCAATACTCTGCCACCACTGTGCAATACTCTGCCCCCACTGTGCAATACTCTGCCCCACTGTGCAATGCTCTGCCACCACTGTGCAATGCTCTGCCACCACTGTGCAATACTCTGCCCCCACTGTGCAATGCTCTGCCACCACTGTGCAATGCTCTGCCACCACTGTGTAATGCTCTGCAACCACTGTGCAACGCTCTGTCCCTACTGTGCAACGCTCTGCCCCCACTGTGCAACGCTCTGCAACCACTGTGCAACGCTCTGGAACCACTGTGCAACGCTCTGCCACCACTGTGCAACGCTCTGCAACCACTGTGCAATGCTCTGCCACCACTGTGCAACACTGCAACACTGCAATACTCTCTCTGCCAGTACTCGCCAATACTCTGCCAATACTCTGCCAATACTCTGCCAATACTCTGCCAATACTCTGCCAATACTCTGCCAATACTCTGCCAATACTCGCCAATACTCTGCAATAAATTTTAATAGAAACAAAGAATTTTTATTTATTTTTTTTACAGAATTTTCAGTATATTTTGATTTATAGCGCAAAAATTTAAAAACCCAGCAGTGATTAAATACCACCAAAAGAAAGCTCTATTTGTGTGAAAAAAAGGACACAAAATTCATTTGGGTTCAGTGTTGCATGACTGAGTAATTGCCATTCAAAGTGTGAGAGCACCGAAAGCTGAAAATTGGTCTGGTTAGGAAGGGGGTTTAAGTGCCCAGTGGTCAAGTGGTTAAAGAAGAACTTCACTTCATGTCCAGCAGTGTTCTGTTTGCTCAGTGAGTTCAATACCACCATCCTCTTTTCTGACATCATCAGGAGCCAACTGTAAGGACAGGTAGACACAGCCAGCCCCCAATTAGGCACCCTCAGTTACAATATTGTAAATATGTGCCGTTATTGTACAAATGCATATTGATCTTTGAGCAGTTGGGGGTCTATTTATTTAGTGAGTTCCCATCCTTATATTTTGCTGCTGACCACATTTATTTCACTGCAGTGGCATCTCACTTCAAAAGCTGCAAAATTGTATCAAATGGCATTTCTAAAATAAGACCCCATACACACTATACAACTTTTGATGTCAGATTAACCAAAACCATGTAGTGCAAGGGCCTGTCTGATTGCATACAATTTGAAACTCTTAAGGTTTGACCTCATAATATATGGTTTTGGTATATCTAAAGGAAAAAAATCTAAAGAAAATTGTATAGCGTGTATACAGTTTAAGTCTACTTCTGGTTCAGAGAACAAAATAGTTCTGAATCTTCAGAAGTTTAAACCTGAATTAAAACGAGTCAAAAGATTAATTCAAGTTTATTTTCTTAAATATTTTATTGTGCCTCTTGCTGATTATTTTACATTAAAGTCATAATATGCTCTGCAAAATCTTTTACTGTTTTTTGAGATTGATATTACCATATTCTTTCCTTCACTTTCATGAATTTGTCTTTACTTACATAAGATATACCAAGTAATTTCTATGTAATGAGACTTAAAAAGAATGCATCATAATTAGATTAGCTCTGTGCAATACTCGATTTTATTAGCATGATATATTCTACTTTAAACTCTAAACCTTATTACAGAACTGCAATGTTTGTAACTGACTTCAAACATTTGATTTCTAAATAAAAAAAGATTGGTAAAATACAAATGTTTTCATTATGTAGATTTTCAAAGATTTAAAGCGTTTGTTACCCAACACTTCATATTCCTGATATGTGCCTGCTGTACCATGTACTTGTATGAGAAGTCTCCTGTTCTCTTTGTATTTCTTGCTTCGTGTGAAATCCCTGGTGTTCCTGCCAGTCCTATTAAAAACCAACCACACTAAGCAGAAGAGCACACCGTCGTAGTCAGTCCTTCAGCTATGGTGGAAATGCAGTGTATTCTTCTCCAATGATCCGACTTCTCCCGACATGCCCCCGCTGCACAGCCATTCACTGAGAAGCTCAGTGTGCTGCTGTTTCTCAACCCCCCCCCCCCCCCAAGCTCTTATGCAGCTGAGAACAGAGGGAATGTGATCACTAATACAAATGGAAAAAAGGTAATTATATTGTTTTTTTTTTTATATCTATACAAAAAATGTTTTACCTTTATTAAACTGAATGGGTTGTTTTACAAAGTCATCGTTTACAATCACTTTAAGCTGGCCATATATCACATGTAGCAGAATACATTTTGCCAAAAGGCAAGTGTATACCTCTGCGCCACCTCAGTGCAAAGTATTAATACATCTGTGGTGTGCACAAATTAAAACTAAACTAAAAATAGTATACAATTAGTGCTATTGCAACCACCCACTGTGTTCCCACAAGTATAGACAATTTGTATTCAAAGATTAGTGTTGCGCAAACTTCAACATGTAATGTGCATTAGCAAATCATAATCATTTCATAACCTGTGATATACAGTATATCATAACATATAAAGTGCATGACAATAGTGCTATTACCCTGTAAACCCGAGGTTAAAGAACACCAATGTCCTACGCCATCCTGGGAGACGGGAGAAATAATTATTCCCTATTATAAGGTGAACTCTATTACGGATAAGTGAACTAAAATAATATGGACATAATAGAAATAAACATTAATAAAAAATATATTAATAGAATCCTGTATATGGGACAACCCATTACTGATTTTAATAAAATTGATAAAAGTGGATGTTACAAGACACCCATATGGCTAGCGATAGTATCACACATACCAGCTAAGGACCCCATAACTTGATATACAAAGATGCCTCCAGACCAGTGGCGGAACTACCGCCATAGCGACGCACGCGGTCGCTATGGGGCCCGCGGCCGCTATGGGGCCCGCGGCCGATCTAGGGCCCGTTGAGCGGCGTTGCTAGGTGGGTGCGGGCCGCACCAGGTGTGACACCCGCCAGTGGGGGTGACACCCTCAGGTAGCAGCAGCCGCACCACTAACGCCGCTCGCTGTGCCTTCTTTTGTGCTGGAGCGCAGGCTGAGGCACACAGCAGCGCTGACCGAAGCCGCCTCCCCTCCTCTCTGTTTACATCCACAGAGGAGGAGGAGCCTGCGCTCGAGCCTCGAGGGACACACGCGTGTATGTGGAGACTGACAGTCAGAGGTATGTAAGGGGGGGTGTCTTTTCTGCTGGGGGGTCTGCACTAGTGAGGGGGGATCTGCACTACTAAGGGGGGTCTGTACTGAAGGGGGGTCTGCACTACTGAGGGGGGATCTGCACTACTGGGGGGGTCTTCACTACTGAGGGGGGTCTGTAATGCTGGGGGGGTCTGTAATGCTGGGGGTGTCTGCACTGAGGGGGGTCTGTAATGGGGGGTCTGTACTAAGGGGGTGTCTGCATTGCTGGGGGGTGTCTGCACTGAGGGGGGTCTGTAATGGGGGGGTCTGCACTAAGGGGGTGTCTGCATTTCTGGGGGGTGTCTGTACTGATGGGGGTCTGCACTACTGAGGGGGATCTGCACTACTGAGGGGGGTCTGTAATGCTGGGGGGGGTCTGTAATGCCGGGGGTGTCTGCACTACTGAGGGGGGTTCTTTAATGCTGGGGGGTCTGTAATGCTGGGGGTGTCTGCACTGAGGGGGGTCTGTAATGCTGGGAGTGTCTGCACTGAGGGAGGTGTCTGCACTGAGGGGAGTCTGTAATGGGGGTGTCTGTACTAAGGGGGTGTCTGCATTGCTGGGGGTGTCTGTACTGATGGGGGTCTGCACTGAGGGGGGGTGTCTGTACTGATGGGGGGTCTCCACTTGGGTGGGGGTCTTAACTGATGGGGGGTCTGTTAGGAGGGGGTCTGTTAGGGGGGTGTCTGTACTAAGGGGGTCTGCACTGAGATGGGGGTCTGCACTTGGGTGGGGGGTTTGTACTGAGGGGGGGTGTCTGTACTGCTGGGGGGGTCTGCACCAAGATGGGGGTCTGTAATGCTGGGGGGTCTGCACTAGGGGGGTGTCTGTACTAAGGGGGTGTCTGCACTGCTGGGGGGTCTGTACTACTGAGGGGGGTGGGTCGGCACTGCTGGGGGGTCCTGCACTGAGGGGGGTCTGTAATGCTGGGGGGTCTGCACTGAGGGGGGTGGTCTGCACTGGGGGGGTCTGTACTGCTGGGGGGGTCCTGCACTGAGGGGGGGTCTGCACTGAGGGGGGTGTCTGTAATGCTGGTGGGTGTCTGTACTAAGGGGGGTGTCTGTACTAAGAGGGGTGTCTGCACTGAGGTAGGGGGTGTCTGTACTGATGGGGGTATGCATATGTGTCCTTCAGGGGCTGCATACAGTATACTGCATACTTTGTTGTTCGAAATTAATATAAGCTGTTGCCTGGGTACTGTGCTACATGAGTGTGGTAATCTGTTGTTCAATGGCATTAGTTCATTTTTTTTGTGGGGGGGGGGGGCATACAACATTTTGCTATGGGGCCCTGTGATTTCTAGTTACGCCCCTGCTCCAGACTAACAGGTATGATAGCCCCGTGGGAGTATTTAGGCATATGTATGGCCCCAGTCGTTGACATAAAGAAAATATATATTTAGACTGAGAGATATTAGTTAAACGAGAAGGACCCTGAGCATGGGGGGTTCACCTTCTACCCAGTGTAATAATTTTCACTTGCAATGTCTAAAAGAATGGGCTATAATATACATAGAAAAAAAAATATATATAAACAGGAAAAATGGTTTAATCCCATAAAATTACCGGACCCAACTATAAATGGGGACCCGATTTTAAACCATGAGATACCAGTGGCATGAATGAGCTAGGCCCAGTACTGCTATAGAGAAGGGGTAAGCCAAAACTATGATCACTGTCCATAT